>JAEMWC010000733.1:127500-155000 GCA_016490735.1 Pachyseris speciosa
CTTTATTTGTTTCTGTATTTGCTCGGCCCCACTAGCCTTTGTGCTATAAATACTACCGAGGCTAAATAAAGGTTATTATTATTATTATTAGCTGTAGAAAGGCATTTTTAAGTACCTTATAGTGTTTGGCGGAGTCTGTTTAAAGTTATGTTTTCGTTAGCTAGAAGAATTTGATCTCGGTTCGGATACCTTAGCTGAAATTTTAATTGTCCTAAAATGTTAGGGAATAGAATCATTCTTTGAGAAAATGCTAGCTGAAATGACCTTTCCACGAACTTTCTTGGGGACTATTTTCATTCCGAAAAGGCTAGCTGACGTTTTTGACTGCCAAAAACAGAAATTACGACCTTTCCGAAAACCTCAGGGGCCATGATTTCCCCATTGCAAATCTTTTAGGCCACCTTTCAGTTGCGAAAACCCGAGTGCTCTCTTTAATCAACGCCGAAAACCAAAGGCGAACTATCTTCAACCGAACAAATGTCTACCAAAACTTGTTGCTGGGTGCTCCTGTGGTTTGAAACAACCATCACATCAACACGTAAACAAGCGTAATTTGATTGGACACACTTACACTAGCTTTACATTAGCTTTACTTTGTTGTAGTAACGCTTTTCTGTCAGTGAATTTGACTTCAGAGAGGTGTTTCTCTATGGATACCCTTTATTTTGAAGGCGTCTCTCAAAGTTTTTCATGTTTTCCTCAAAGGTTAATTGTGAGGAATTTGATAAAGCCTTTTGTGAGACCTGGTGGGTGAAATTTGATATTGTGCCGCGGGATACGGTATGGTTTTTGAGGTTCTCTATCCTTAAATACGGTATCATTTTTGCCCAATTTGGTACAGAGTTCCCTGTGTGATTCTTACATAGGGTGCCTAAAATGTATCAGCTAAGAAATACCCAGCAAAACGAAAAACAAATGATAATTTTATTTTTGTTTTTCCGCAGCGGTAAGCCATTGTTTGGATCATTCATTATTAGCCTGCTGAATCCGGCTTTTGTTTCACGCCAATTCTTTCCGGCTTTTTCGGGTCTCGTCCTTGAATAGGGTATCAATTTTTGTTTGCTTCATCCGTAAATAAGGTCAGGGTTTCAGACCCTTTGCGGCACACACCTATCCGAAATTTATGAGAGTACCCATAAAGAGATTTATGGAAAATTAAGGTTGCCGTAAATGTGCGTAAAGTTGGTGAAGCAAGTTTACGCCACTTCGTAAAGACTTGTAGTAAAGGTATTTACGTCAATCGCACGTAAAGCTTGCGTAAAGATTGTTGAAAGTTGATGAGTCAGATTTACTTTCCTTTACAAGCCATATAAAGTTTGCGTAAAGTTGCACTTGACTAGACTGAAAGGAACAAGAATGCACGTAAGACAATACTGCCCTTTGTAACGCAATATCACCCAGCTTCAAGACAATGCTATTAGGGAAATGACACCTCATACAGAATCAAGCACAACTAAGAGAAATCTTTAGAGCCTCCACTCTTATGATATCGCAAAGGAAAATCACTGAAAGACATTCTGGTTAGAGCAAAGCTATATACGCAAAAGACAATCCATCAGCGAACCGCAGGAGTTGCGTAGGCCCGACAACACTTCTCACACTTATATTATTTTACAAGATTCGCTTGACATAGTCTAGCAATGGATCTAACATGTTGTGTAAAGCAGAACTAGTTTCAAGCTGTGGAGAAACAAAAAATGTTCTGGTTTCCCCGCACGAGGCGGCCTCGATCAACAAAGCATGCTGGGTAGGCTACCAGCTTGCATGCCTGACCTTGAGTATCGGAGTTACTCAAGCGTGAAGTTTGAATTCAAAACTTGTGCATCATTTCGGGCGCATCTTCGAGAAGGCTGAAAGCAAAGACTTGACGTTGAAGCGAAAAATGTAATGTTGAGGGGAAGGCTTGATCGTTCTCAGAAACTCGAATGTTCAAACGAAGGCTTGAATGTTGAAACGAAGACTAGATTGTTGAAGCGAATAGCTGATTTTTGAAGAGAAAACTTCAATCTTGAATCTTGTTTAGCATCTTTGAACTTGAATTGATGGCAATATGGTATGATGTTGAACACAAAGAAAGAGTTTTGTTTTTAAAAATTCATATCTAAATCGTAAACAATACGTTTAAAATGAAAACTTGGATGTTGAAAATAAAACTTGATTTTTGGCGGAGATTTAACGCCATAGTTATCACCATTCCTTTTTTTTTGTGTCTAGATAACAAACTTCATTTAATGTCAAGATAGTGTCGTTTAGTTCCAGTTCCGACGGGTAAAAAGCGCTGATGTAATTTCCAAAATTCTCATTGTTGACACTGAATAAATCATCATTGTAACAAAAGGTGTTGCTAAATTGGACGGCTATTCAAATTCCACCATTTGGGTTCTTCACTTGAAATATTTTTTTTGCAGGAATGTTTGTTTTCCTTTTGTTTGAATTGTTTATTAAGAAGTAACGTCTCTGTAAACTTTTGATTACTGTTTGCAGATAAGAATTCAAGAACAAATGGAAATTTTTTCTGTCTTTATTATATATTATATTGTGCCCTTTTTATTCTGGGCTTTTGTAAGTAGTGCAAGTATAAATAATACAAGTATACTGTAAGTAGTAAGTACAGTATAAGTATATGTATGTAAGTATAATATAATATATATGCAACATTATGATATACACAATTAACAAACTGTTTCTTGAGGGTTTGAAAAAGTGTTATAGACACATAGTTGTACTCAAAAACTTTGTTTCGTGATGATTAATAATACTTTGTACACAGGCCTGCATTTGAGGATGAAATCACAAGAGACTTAAAACATACAGGAGCTGGCATACTTTCAATGGCAAATAGGTACTAGGAAATATAATTATATCAATGCTGTTTTCCAAAATTAATATTCTTTTTTTGGTGAAACCAGAATGGTTTAGTGAGATGGGGAGTATATAGGGGATAGGTATGGGAAGAAATTCTCCAGGGCCAGGTTGTTCAAAAGCCAATTAACCCTAATTCAAGATTAAAAATTAACCAAGGAGTTTATTTCTCTATTCGCAAACATTGTTCAACGCTGTTATTCTGCAAAATGTTAGATTAGAGGTCGTCAATCCTGAAAAGCAAAAAGCAACAAAAGAAACTTTCATCCAAAAGTTAAAAACTACAACCAAAGTTTACACTAATCCTGGATTAAGTTAATCGGCTTTGAAACAACCGGGCCCAGGATATTGAGAAAAAGGTCCCTTGAGAAGGGATTTTTTTTTCATTCAGTTTTGGACAGGTCATTTTGAAATGTATTTTTGGTGTGATAATTCGGTTGTTTGACCTCTTTCAAAATATTTTCAAAATTAATTAAGTGCTGTTTTATTAATTGATTATAAATAGTTTTAAACAATTTAGTTCATTTTTAATTTAATTTTCAGTGTGATAATTTTCGGTGTGATAATTCGGTTGTTTGACCTCTCTCAAAATATTTTCAAAATTAATTAAGTGCTGTCTTATTAATTGATTATAAATAGTTTTAAACAATTTAGTTCATTTTTAATTCAATTTTCAGTGGACCAAATACTAATGGCAGTCAATTTTTCATCACTTTGGCTCCAACCCAGTGGCTTGATGGTAAGGAACTAAAATCTATGGTGATGTTCTACAGATTGTGGCTTTTTTCTACTAGTCTTGTAGAAAAAATAATAACTTTTTAAGTTTTGTTTAAGTAGTCACTTTGCAATTGTATTGCAGGTAAACATACAATATTTGGTCGTATCAAAAATGGAATGGGTATAGTCAAAAGAATAGGCCTGGTGGAAACAGACCCTAATGATAGGTAAGAATTCATGTGATCCTAAGAGAATAATATCCTGTCTGGAAATGTCCCTGGTGCTGAATTCAAAATTCAAATCATTTTTCAATGGTTTGTGTACTTAATTTTTTGAACAGCACCAAGAATAAACCTGTAAATTGGGTTTAACTGAGTACTGTCATTCATGCCGTGTTTATTGGTATCCACCTGACAAATCTGGGGTGGTGTAATCAGCATACAAGGCTGTGCTCTAGGCTAGCAGTGCCAGGTTGCCCCTGGCAACTTACTTCTGCCTTTGGGCGACAAGGAAATCTAAGATAATTTTACAAAAAATTTAAATGCTGCGCACACAGCCAGGATTTCAAAGGTTCAGAGTTTTGGGCTCCCAAATATTTTTCTTTGAGCACAGTCTTGAGTATACAATTTTAACACTTGCATTGAATAAACTGTTATTCATCCTGATTAATACGTGTGTATTGTTAATTAAAATTGAATTTTTTTTATTTCAGGCCAATTCATGATGTCTACATATTAAATGGAAGGACAGTGCAAAAGAAACCGCAGCAAATGTAACATAATAATCTTTTACAACTATCTACCACCCTCACTAATCTGCTTGCAGACAGGATAACAGTCCTGGAGAAGATGTTATTAATATTAAATTGAAGTTATCTAGTTCTAAGTGATTAAAGGAGGACTGTATTACAACTCTGGCACTGTAGACCAGCCAGTTTCAGGCACCTAGCTAGCTGCCAGTTAGCTGCATGTATCTTTATTGCCCACTGTACAGTTGATTTTTGCCAATCTTCTGGCACTTACTAGTTTTGACATGTAAGATTGGTCCTTGTTGCCACACCTGTTATACTGCAAACTGCTGCAAACACAGACTGTCTTTCTAGATAAGATAAACATATTTCTCCCATGGAAGGATTTGTGATTCAGAACCCCTCAATTCACTGGAAATTCTGCTTACTTTCCTGTACAAACTTTGGAGAAAAATGTCTCCCATGGGGAATTTTAATGACCCTCCATGGAGGAGACAGCAATAATTGGAGACAGCAATAATTTCTGGACCTGAGAATGTCTTCTTAACATCAGTCTTTATCTGAACTCCCTCAAGGACAGAAAACTGCAAGTAAAGAGTCTTTTTAGTCCACTGGGATCTCTAACAACAGTGACCTTTATTTCAACCAGGCATTTTCTTTTACATGAAAGAAACATTGTATTCAAATAAGTGAACATAGATTTAAATAAAGAATATTGTTTTGAGTCTTGCTTTGTTCTTATTATTTGTGTGAATCTTGTTTCTCCTGTATTAAGTGCCCTCCCTTCATCAAGCACCTGCTCTATGTTTGCGATAAACAAAAACCCTAACCATTGGAAGTGTGTTAGGAGGCATGTTGCATGACTATTTCAAGATATTTTACTCCACATTTACTGCCAAAGCAAAAATGTTGTCAAAAGTTTGAGCCAGTTTGTTGACATAAAAACATCAAAGATATAGAATAATTTTAGGTTAAATCACAACTATGGTGAGCAAGTGGCATCTTAGATGATTGAACCTTGAACAACATTTTGGGCTATTTCAAGCAATTTCCATTAAGAATGGCTAGAGTACCTATATGCTCTATTTGAAAGATGTGATCTTTCTACTGTGACACACACATGCCTGGAAAGAGTCAAAATTCTCTCAGCAGGAGACACTGCTAACTTGCACAGATGCTCTATTACTGAGCTACGGGAGACCCATTTGAGCTTTGGCATTAAACCAGCTTCATGTGACAAATGTCCTGCATACTGTAAGGATCTGAATGCTGATGGGTGGCATATTTACCATGAGAGTGCCTTTTTTGTCTTTGGGTGGGTCAAGTGTGATTATGTTCCAAGGGAACACCCCGGAATGGATTAATCCTTCCTGCATGGCAGCTCTCAACATATTCAAGTAAATGGTGCAAAATCAGGTTGTAATAACCTCTGATGAAGGACACTATCAAAAGCTTTTGCAAAATCTAGCAGAAGAACATCAGTTCTCATACACTTGTCCAGACAGGAGAACCAATCTTCCTAATAGGTTGGTTAAGGTGGAAAAGCCTTTTTGTGAAAATATCCATGCTGATTGTGTGCTATATGTATGTATGCATGTACGTAGTAGTAAAAGTTTTCACTCAACAGTGAATTTTGCACATATTTTTCACCTCTCTCTTGGCATTTCCTGAGACACAATAGGGGGTGCTTGTGATGTGAAGTGGAGTGGAATTTTTCACAGGAAAACATTAACCTTACTTTAAAATGCACACTCTCTGTCTTGCTCCCAGGGTGGAATTGTTGCATGTTAAAAAACTTCCAAAGGGAGTGACCAATGGCTTTTGTTACGGACGATAAAGATCAAGTAACTTGTTCTGCGACTGTCTAGACAATGTCAGATCATCTTTCGTGAATCACCAGCAGATGCCAGAACCAAAACTTTTATTACGTTCAGTTGATTGCTGTCTATATTCATTATTGTTCCTAATGTAAGGGAACAACAATCATTTCTTTTTACTGGTCACCTAACTAGCTTTACGTAAACATTTATCGAGGATAATTTACAGGATATCATTTTAAGCTTCAATATCATAAACTATCTTCTAAAAATAAGTTAAATTTATATTAAAATAGAAACAGCTCTTTTACATCTTTTTATTACTACCGTTGAAAGGAATGAATGAATTCATGAAAAACCTGTCCCTTTTATTTGTAGTAAAACAAACTGTTCATTTCATTGAAGTCGTACGAAATCCATGGTGACAGTACAGATCTTCTCCCACCAAATGTTTTGGTTCACACAACTTCGAGGTTATCCGATGTAAACTCTGTTCTTTTTGTCAACTGTTCTACAAAGACATCGCCAACAAATAGATCATTTAGGACCAAAACAAGTTGCTGGGTCCATGAATACGTGAGCTGTAAAAGCGAAAGTGAAACTTGGACGGCGAAACACGAAAGAAACGATTCCAAAAGCCAACCACAGTTCCTTTCCAAATGTCGCAAAATCGTGTCGAAGTGTAAATGATTTTCAGTCATGTTTTCGTCGTTCTTCAAGATATCCAGACGGCGATTATGATCAAAATTATTAAAAAGTTCCTGTAATACAAAGCAACGAGAGCAACGACTATCATAAATCCGATTACAGCAGCCAACTTCAAGAAGCTTCGAGGACGGGTGAAATCCACATTGTCCAGATGAGAGTTGCTGCATCGTTTCGTCATAAGTATACCTCAGGGCAGCAAGTCAAGTTGAACACAGTAAGAAAATCTCTCGCCTTTCACCTTCTTCTCTATCTATTCAAAGCAACCGTAACTTACCAAAGAACGCACAAATATTTGATCAACAAACACGTCGGCCAGCCGTCGCCAGCTGTCACCGCCACAAAGAAAAAGATCAAACGGTTGACCGGCCGGAAATTGTTTGACCGCTGCCCAATCTATGATTTTACTTCTGATCGGTCCTTACAATCGTACTTCCGGTCACGCCATATCTTTCGACGTAGAAATCATCTACCGCGGAGGGCGAGGGGCTGGTATATGGTAGGGCTATAGCCCGACCAATTTTTTTGTTGGATTGATTTTTTAGGGCTCCAGATGACATCCGAGATCCCTGTCTGTCAAAACTAAATGTAACTGCATGATTGTATCACCGACTTAAAAACACATCGTCACGTGCTGCTTGCTAAAGACTGGTTATTTAAAAAACTGTAATTAACCCATTGACTACCGAGCATTTTGCCGAAAGACACCTTGCCGTTTTCTGGCCAGAATCTAGCCAAAAATGACCAAAACTGCCCAAAAACTCTGTTTGCTGGAGGAGTTTATCGCGCCCTTCCGTTCCTGGTGTTTAATATTTAAAGTTTAATATTAGGTTTCCAAGTTCGGGCATGCGCTTTCTCTGCTCCCGTTTTCTTTCACTTTCTTGCCTTGCTTTCTTTTCCTCTTGCTGGGCATTTCCTGGGCTTCCTTTCGGTGGGAAAAGATTTGTGGAAAACTTTTAGGATCATAGGATTAGGTGGAAGGAAGTGCAGGTGGGTAGTGGAACAAGATTTTCATTCAAATTTTCGGCTCAACGTCACTTGGTATTTTCGCGTTTTCTCCGGCATGCTGGACGGAATCGTGCTCATTTGGGTATGGTTTGAAAGATCTTTTCCCCCTACACATACTCTATGTAAAAGTTGTCCATGAGCATTAAAATCTGATGACATCACAAGCGGTACAAGGGGCGTGGTTCCGCGCGGCCGGTGTCACAGCGGATTTGGACCCCCAGGTCCAGATTTGGACCCCGTTTCACGGATCCGGACCCCCCCTGAACACAAGCATTCTACTGAGTAAGGTAATAAACTTTCTTTGCAAATTGTTTTTGGAGCTGCTTTTTCTTTTGAAATAATCTTTAATACTCAGTATAAAAAAGAACCTACAACGCTAGTTTGTATCGATAACTTTTGAAAACCAAACTTTCTTAACAATAACTTACAATACTCTCTAGTTTGCGTGAGTAATTCAGTCAATTATTTCATAAGCATGTGGTAACTGAATTACGTCAAAACATCATGACTGGAAAAGTCAGGTTCAGAAGAACTGAAAAAATCCTGTGAAGTCGACGTGTAGTCAAGTAAACTTTAAAAAGTAGCTTCGTAAGCTGAAGCCACTCTAAAGGCACTAAGGCCACATGGTAGCGGGCATTACCCCTTAAATCTACCAAAGCAAAGATTGAGCCCAAGCATTAGCAGCCATGGACAGCTGTTTCGGCCTTGTTAGGCCTCATCAGCATGGCATAGCTAATGCTCAGGCTCAAGTACCCACATATCAATAAAACAAGCAGTGAAAACGTAAGGCTTGTGGGATGTGGCTGGAGTGACAAGGATATAGCTCACAAATTAATGTGATTTGGTAAGCTGAAGCCACTCTAAAGGCACTAAGGCCACATGGTAGCGGGCATTACCCCTTAAATCTACCAATCACATTAATTTGTGAGCTATATCCTTGTCACTCCAGCTTACCAAATCACATTAATTTGTGAGCTTTATCCTTGTCACTCCAGCCACATCCCACAAGCCTTACGTTTTCACTGCTTGTTTTATTGATATGTGGGTACTTGAGCCTGAGCATTAGCTATGCCATGCTGATGAGGCCTAACAAGGCCGAAACAGCTGTCCATGGCTGCTAATGCTTGGGCTCAATCTTTGCTTTGGTAGATTTAAGGGGTAATGCCCGCTACCATGTGGCCTTAGTGCCTTTAGAGTGGCTTCAGCTTACCAAATCACATTAATTTGTGAGCTATATCCTTGTCACTCCAGCCACATCCCACAAGCCTTACGTTTTCACTGTTTAAAAAGTAGCACCTCCTTTGTTAAAGCGACACCCATTCAAACAAGTTCAGTATCCTGGCAAAATAATAACAACGCAAATGAAACGGTCAATTTTCCCGATCCCAAATCTGACGTTGCCTCGGTACTTTACATGCAAATAACAGCTTAGTAAGCTGTAATGGGGGGTTCAAATCCGCGAAGGGGAGCTAAATCCGGGGGTCCAAATCTGGTGGTGGGGCGGGGGGGGGGGGTCCAAATTCGCTAGGACACCGGTTTTGGTCGGCAAGGGTGACAATGGGTTAAATTAATGATTATGCCCAAGCCCTTAGCTGCGTTTAGCCAATCAGAGCGCGTGTTACAAACACTAACCAAATCAAAGGCTTCTTTGAGTCAACTCGCTCATGCATATACGAAAGCTGTTGCCCCGATAGAAACACGAGGGCAATTTGGAAACGATGTTGTAAAACTTCTCCTGGATGTAGCGCGCAAAGCCTTTCATTAGGTTGAATGCCCAAGGGAAATGAAACTGACAATAGAACCGTAAACAACGCTGTGCCGTGGCCCCACGGCGTGACAAGTGAGATTGTTATCAAAATGTCTCCTAAAATCAAGAACCATCATCATCATCATCTATATTTATTCACGCAATTTTATCATAAAAATACTTTTCCTAAAAGTCGTGACTGAAACTACTTTAACTAAAATTGAAAATTAAATTAGAAATTAAGTTAAGAAAACATACAATAAAAAACTTACATGAATTCATTGTAAACTGTCCCGTGCAGAGAAGTTATCTCGCCTCCCAGTCTGGCGGGGTCAAAATTGTTAACAAATGAGAACCAAGACCCTGTTTACACTTTCAATGTTCTTTTCTAGTCAAAGTTCTTTTCTAGTTGCAAGCCCTAAACTTTACCGAATCAATATAAATACCATTCGCAAAATACATTTAGGTCAGTAGAGTTCGAAGAAAACAACGCGAACTGAAATCAAGTCGGATTCTCGCGGGTTCAGGAACGTTCAGTAGCGATTGGCGGTTTTGATTGCAATATAAAACAGTATGAAATAAATTATAGTCACACCTACGCAGTTATGTGGCACTTATTCACTAATATAACCAAGCTACAGAATTTAGGAGTGCACGTGGAAAAAGTTCCGAGAATGACAGCTCGTTCTAGCCTGCGTAGCAAGCACTATTTTAGTGGGGGTTCTGGCAAACTTTGAATTATCCAAAAATTAAGGTGGCTCTGAACCCTATGTACCGATTTTTTTGCTGGAAGATGTACCTTCATGTGCTGATTGCAATTCAATAATAAAAAATGGAGGCCTCATCCGACTCGTTGAGTTACAGGCACATAAAGCCAAAATTAAGGGTGTTTCTAAGGGGCTGTACTGTTGCCATGGTAACCTTATATGGCAAAGCAGTGATCACAACTTGTTGAGAAATGATTGGGAAATTTTTTGACACTTGCATGTTCAAGGAAACTGAGCAACTTTTAGCGTTTTCAGCAACTTTTTGTACTGCAAGCAACCTAGAGCAACTTTTGCCTTCCTTGGCAACTTTTGAGTCAACAAATAGTTAAAAACTGACCAAACCATCATAAAGGTCTTTATTAAAAGGTTTTTATTAAAACTTGTCAAAACTAAGGATGCCGTACGTTCTTACAAATAATTTTTAAAATAACATGTGCGCCCACGAACTGGACAGCAGCTATCTATCTAACGGGCGCTTACATCCAGCGGTTATTTGCTCCAACAATAGAGCTTCCCGCCCGCCATCAATCTCGTACCCAGAGTCCTCAGGCTCTTTGGCCAACGGTTCGTCGCCAGGAGAGACTCTGGGATAATGGAGACAAATCAAATTTTTTGATTGGCTGGCCTGTAACGGCTTCCATTGTTTTACCCCAGATTTTCTGGGAAAATGGCGGTCCATCATCCCAGAGTCTCTCCTGGCGACTAACCGCTGGCCAAAGAGCCTGAGGACTCTGGGTACCAGATTGGCCCACCATCTTGGTGTTTGCTGCAGTGCGAGGCATCACAATTAGAAGCTGAAGTGTCTGACGAGGAAAACGAAAATAATACAGATATTGACCCTACTGAGGTTACCATAGCCGCTGGGGCAACTCTTAGTAGTCATCAGTATGTCTACTGCAAACATTGTGATCTTTACTCATGAGAAACGTCATTAGAAAATACTTTCTATTGTTAGTTACATTGAGCTTAAAGATTATATTGATCACAACAAATGATGTTAAATTACACATACAACGTCATATTTTGAGTAGTTATCCAGAACAAAATGAATTTCAAAAGTAAGCAACTTTTCTAAATTAGGGTGGCAACGTTTAAATTTTTGAGCAACTTTAGAGCATATTGTGGGTGTATTGTCAAGCAACTTTTGCTGGGTTTACTAGCACAATCTATTCATGCCTACTGTATGCATGTAAAGGTGGCATCAAGGAATATATGAGGATAAAGGCTAATTATGACCTAATTATATAACATCCCACGAGTCTGCTGTAGCTCAGTACGTGATAGCGCTTCCAAACTACAGTCAAATCTCGATTATATGGACTTCTCAATTATCTGGACTACTCGATTATCCAGACTTCTCGATTATCTGGACTTCTCGATTATCTGGACTATTTCCTCTGGTCCCATATCTTTTCATGAATATTAACATTTGAAGATCTGTTGAAACGATCATGATTTATTTTTAATTTAGGCATTGAAAAGAACATTTGAAACAGGTTTGTTTTCTTTCCAAACAGTGAACGTCTTAGACCAAAGTGTTTGCGTGAAGTTTGTTTGCACAATACAGCAAACCATCGCATTAAATTTCCTAATTGATTCAGTTTTAAGTATTTTATTGCATTGATATTCATATATTCGATTATCCAAACTCCCGATTATCTGGAATATTTACTCCAGTCCCGGCAAGTCCGGATAATTGAGGTTCAACTGTACCAATAGGAAGGTCATACTTTTTACAACACCTAGCCTGCTCCAGGCATTCAGATAGTAACCAGGTCACGATCTTGCTGGCTGAGTTAAGCAAAAAACCAGTAGAGCTCTTGAGAAGTCTTAATTTCCCCGCTTCTGGCCATTCCACATTCAACAAGTGGGCGTGTCATACAAACCTCGGAGGGGAATATCTGCACCTGCTTCATAACAAACTCTTTGTTGCATGCAATTGCGCCATCACTTTAAAAAGGGCCTGTTTATTAAGAAGGAAATTAAGAGTAGGAAGATCATCCTCAAACCAAAGCTTTGCCACAAACAGGCTGCCTGCACAGAGGGGCCCCTGCAAACTGCTATGGCAAGGTATGCATAATATGCAAGTGTGATTTTTGGTCTTAAACCCAGTGTTAAACCTAAAACAGCACAACAGACTTGATTGCATTTTTACTGGGAATTTGAATCACTTGTAACCCTACCGCAAACTACACAGTGAACTCTCAAAACAGCATTGGAAGTTTCAAAAGAAGTTCTGTAAGAGTTCATTTTCATTGAAAACATATCCAAAAATGAGTTTTCAAAAACTTTTTCTTCATCATTTGCGCAAGAAGGATTGCTCCTTCCACCATCACACATGACATGTGAAATACATGTGTCATTATCTCCCATCAAGCTCCACTCAGCTGACTGATCACATGACACCAATCCACACAAGCAGCAGGGCAAGCTGGGTTTTAGCTTCAGTGCTCCAGGAGGAACACTCCAATGATGCTGATAGGCTGAATCAGTCACATGACCACCCCCATCATGCTCGAGGCTCCTGGCCAAGGATTCCAGACAGTGGGCTATACTGTTGATGGAAACCACAAACTGGCCTAGGGAACAAAATGAATTTGATTAGATGTAATGCAAGACTGTAGATGCAACCCTTTGCTTGAGATTCTGGACACATCATGCACTGCAAAAATGTACATATGCTCTTTGGTAAATTGTTACAGAACCCTGCCCTTTTAAATCCCCTTGTTTTTACAGCTCTTGCTCTCTAAATTTGATTAGATACGTCATGTGCAAAACTGATTCTCAGAAATAAACTAACATTATGTAAATATAAACTCCTTGTTGCAAATGAAACCCATTGCTTGAATCTCTCAACATGTTATGCACTGCAAAATGTTGCATAGACGTTCTAATGGTAACTTGTTTAAGACTCATGCCATCTTGTGTTCACTAATCTCATTGCTTGTGCTCTCTCAAACATAACCCTGAAAGTCGGTCCCAAACTTTGCCTTTCTCTAATGACATTTTTATAATTACAGTAAGTGACTAAAAGAGTTCAGGATGTTGAGATTAATATGTTCTTAATATTAACTAATTCTCTATTAACCTTTGGTGCAGCCAAGCTCCTCAGAAATCCTTGAGCCATTCTTTTGTCCATACTGTCTCAAAACAGATGCTAAGTGTGTATCGAGACACCCAGCCCCTGGTACCACATACGGACACACGAGTGCCTCAAGCAAGGCAATCATAGCTGCTTGACAGACAGTCTTCAGCTCCTCAAGTGATGTCTCGTCAGGTGAACACAGCAGAAGTGTGCACACTGATGATGATGAAGACTTTGGGAGGAGATGAATGTAGCTGTTTAATGAGAAACAGAAGAAAATTTACTTTATTTTTGGCTGCAAAACAAGTTTGTAAAGACACCACATTATAGAATTTTTTCTACAAAATCAAGTTTTGATGAAATGATAGTAAACATAGCACTGGAATGCTAAATTGGCCATTGTTCTGTGTTGCATAATGTTCATTATTTATTTTTTTTATAAGCCATAGGTTGGGTAATAAGCTCTATAATAGTTATCTACAGGATAACATTTATTTATTTTAAAATCATTTACCTATTCTTTTATTTATAGATTTGCCAATAGCAGGTAAACAGACAAAAGGAAGTGATTTCCTCTACTAGGCCTATTTACCCCAAAATAGACATTTAGATAGACATTCTATTTCCCTGTTCATGAATAGAACTTGACTATATAACTGTCTTGCCCTTCAGCACAACAGAGGCTTTCCAAATATGGTGCCAATAGAATTGTGTATTGCTTCATGTACCTTGAGGGAGGAACCAATCAAACTACCAAACTTCTCACTAGGCTAGGAGAATGTAGCACTTGATCTTAGTTTTCCATGCCTTTTCCAATGAATCTTGATGTTTTTCATTCTCAAGGGATTATAAAGGTCTTACTTTCACTGAATGAGATCCATTAATGGGGTCGGTACAAAAGGTGGACCCCCCTTCTGGACCCCCTTCTGGACCCCTTCTGGACCCCCTTCTGGACCCCCTTCTGGAACCCTCGATTTTTCTGTTGAAAAATAATAAAATGATAGTTAATAGTCTTCGCTTTGGATTTCAACTTCGGCCGGTTCGTTGATAGTTACAGACAGTATTACAATAATCGCGAACATTACCACAGCCAGTTGCCATTTTCATCCCGAGAAAGACTTGCTTTAAATTTCGCTGAATTTGCGTTGCTGACTTTTGTTGTTGTTACGAAATACTTTAAAATTTTCTCGCAAAGGTTAGATAAACGTTAAATATGCAAATTACTGTCCAGCTTTCAACTGGCTTCGGAGAATGTGAAAATTATTATTGGTGGCAGATTTATGTCACGTGCTAGGCAACCAGAGTGATCATATTGCATTCCATCATGTTTGATGCCACAACATTCAGCGGATTTGATGGCTCTACGATATTTCAGAGCAAGCTTTCGACTACATTTTGCCAGTGGGGAAGAAAACATTGCTCACCTTTTTGCTGCAGTGATAACATTAACTAGCAGTGCTTATTCTAATCCAAACAGAAAAAAAGATAGTTTTTGAGCTCGGTTCACATTCTTCGAAATTCAGTTGAAAGCCGAACAGCACTTGGCATACTTAACGTTTATCTAATCTCCTTCGTGAGAAAATTCTAAAGTATTTTGTCACAACAAAAATCAGCGAAATTCAAAACAAGTCTTTCTCGGGATAAAAATGGCAACTGGCTGTGGTAGTGTTCGCGATTACTGTAATAATGTCTGTAACTATCAACGAACCGGCCGAAGTTGATATCCAAAGCGAAGACTGTTAAATACCATTTTATTATTTTTCAACAGAAAAATCGAGAGGTCCAGAAGGAGGTCCAGAAGGGGTCCAGATGGGGGTCCAGAAGGGGGTCCAGAAGGGGGATCCACGTTTTGTACCGACCCCCATTAATGTTAAACATAACTTGCACCACATTTATAACTTCTTGCTGAATGTATCTTTGTGGATTAAGTAACTGGATTTATCTTTAGCTTCAACTCACTGTTTCTTGGAGCAAGAAACCTTTTCATTGATCTCTTTTTTAAATTTCTTTTTAACCCTTTATAATCATTAGCTTTAGCATATTCTCTGTAGATTTCGTTTCTACCAAATAACCTACAATTTAAGGTGCAGTATTTCTGTTAAGAAATAATATAGAGCATTTTCACATGATGTCACAGTGGCCATGTTGGTGTTCCAAAACAAAGAAACAGCGGCCATGTTGGTGTTCCAAACTAAACCTCTGGGAATTAAACTCTAATTTTATGCATGGTAGCCATGTGGATAAAAGCACTCTATAGCATCATATTCTCTTGAAAACTGACCTCTTTTCATTCAGGACCACATGTTCAACCTTTTCCACCTGTCCAAACCTTGTTTCAGGGATTTCCATACTGAATGTGCTAAGAATCGCAGCCCCAGTAAGGCGCTGAACAGCAGAGATGTAAAGTATGGACAAACGATCCACTACGAATGCACCCTGAGTTAGTAGTAATAATAATAATTAATAATCTTTATTTGCTTTTGTCAATGTATACATTTTTTTTATTACAATATAGAAAATTTACAAAATATGTTAATCTAAACTATAAATAAAAACAATGGGCAAGCTAGGAAGCTAAATAAACCAGTAGGTTTTCTTGTTAGCTCCCTGAACAATTTAGGTTCTAAGTAGCAGGTAAAATAAAAGAAAAGAAAAATAAAATAAAAAAAATGCAAGGAAGGATGAACTTATTTACATGAATTATGTTGCTTCATCAGTAAAACGAAACTTTATTTTATTTGTTGTTCAGAGAGTAGATAACATTTAATTTTTTTAGGAAATGTGAACACACTTGAGTTTTTTAAATGAGTTGGGAGGTCTTTCCAAATGTCCATAGCCATAAAAGAGATTGATTGTTTACCTACCGGTACGTTAGTTCATACACTCGGCTTATAAAGATTTTTCTTAGCTGTATATCTTGAGTTGTAGTGATGTGTATTACTAGCATAGTGAACAACCAATGAGAATAAAATGTCAAGGAAACTTAGCATATAAAAAGGGCTGTAGTGGCAGAGAAACAACCAGGCTGTGCATTAGTTTTCTTTCATTATTTTCAAGGTTTGAAGTCAAAGCTTGTCAAAATCTAAAGAAAACACATTTTGAATAAAATTAATTGGACCAGTTAATTTGTTGTTAGTTGTTAGCACATGTCAAACTGCTCATTTAAGAATTTTCCTTGATTTTGATTGGCTAGCATGGGCTAGGTAGTTTTAAACAACCAAGGGGAGCAGGGTTGGCACAGTGGTGAGAGCGCTCAACTTCCACCAATGTGTCCCGGGTTCGATTCCCGGAGTCGGTGTCATAAGTGGGCTGAGTTTTTTGGCTCTCTTCACTGCTCCAAGAGGTTTTTCTCTGGGTAATCTGGTTTTCCCCTCTCCTGAAAACCAACATTTGATTTATTTTGATTTGAGATTTGTGATTAGTAGGCGAAGAGCCACCTTGGGGAAGTACTACTAATAAATCATTATTATTGTTATTATTATTATTATTGTGTCAATGACAAAATGCTTGAATATGATTGGTTCTTAACAGCCTTTATTTGTGGCTTAATTGGCTGCTTCAGGTCCAAACTGTCCGATTTGAGCTGTCCGATTACAAGCACTTAATTTTGTAATCGGACAGGCCAAATCGGACAGTTACCTTATTTGGGTATGTTGAGCAGTAGCTGCCATATGCATGTCGTGTCAGTTGTCAATGTACAATACGTTTTACAATTTAGAAAGTTGACCTCTAGAGTTTCTTGCATTTTGTCATTGACACAATTAATTGGTAATCGGACTTCGTGTCGTACATATTCAGGGTTAATCATGCTCGTGATTTCAAATCAGCCTTGTGCTATGTGCGCGGCCAATTTTTTAATCACTCGCCCAATTACTCCCTGAATTGTACTCCACTCAGTCCTATTACCATAATACTTATTGGCTAATGGAATGAAGTGCTTAATTATAATTCTAATGGCTTCCACGTGACGTAGGAAAAAAATTAAATTAAAAATTTTGAGGTTTTACCTTCATCAAGTTAAATACATTTTAAAGATATATCTGTTGGCGAAAATATCGATTTACGTTGTGTTTTCGAGTTCTGAATAACCAATATGTTAAGAGAAGTGTCTATGCCAATGTTTTGAAGTTTAGCAGAGAGAAAAAATCTTTTGTGAGAGCCAAAGTGAACTCCAGATGATTCCAATGGATTTCTGGCTGCCATGTTGGGGTTCCTCAGAGGAACACCAGCATGGCGTCTCCGTACTAAACACTATAATTTTGAGTGGAACCCTTTACCAAATAACTCGAGTTCGGAATATCGCACAACCCTGAAGCTTTGATAAGTTGTTTATTTATTACTCTTCTACACTATCTCAATTTCTTGACTTAATTTATTGAAAGATAAGCAATTTTATTTTTTATTTGCATGATACTTGCATGACATGCAAGCCAAGAATTGTCTGCTTAAAACTGTCCGATTTGGCCTGTTCAGTTACAAGTGTTTGTAATCGTACAGGCCAAATTGGACAGTTTGGACCTGAAACAGCCAATTAAGCCAGAAATAAGGGCTGTTAAGACCCAATCATATTTGAGCATTTTGTTATTGACACAATAATAATAATAATAATAATAATAATAATAATGGTGTGATAAAAAATCCTCATAATAATAATAATAATAATCTGTATGTGTTATACTGCAAATAATAGATAATAATAATTTAATAGCCATTTGTTAGGCCTAGGTAGCAATAATTATTATCTCCACTTGTTCCATACCCACAAAACATGAACCACAGGCTCCTTGAGGGAACTTTTTTAAATTTTCAATGAAACAGGACACCCACACTTCTTTCTCACGACATACCAACCTTGTCTCTCAAGTATTGCTTGAGAGTAGGATGCACACATTTCTGGCAAGCAATCACTTGAACCCCAACTGACATTAACCAATCAGCAACCTTTAGCATCTGCTGCAGGACAGCATTCATCATATTTATGTTAACATCAATGCTTGCTGTTTCTATTCTAACGCCATCACCACACCACTCATCTGTATCTCCAGCCATTGATATGTTGAACAAAGCTACCTTGGCAGTACGGTCCACAAGGGTTTTACTCTGGTGTTGAAAGGTTGGAATATTGGGTGCTTCCAGAAGCACACCTTCCAGGATTTTTGAGTCTTTAACAGAGTCATCCTCAAAAGTCACTATCTGAACTGGTGCTGGTACAGCAGCTGCCCCATATGAATCCTTGGTCATATTGCTTGGAAGTGAATGAAGGAAAGCCTAAGCAAATACAAAAGATAAATGTTGTTATCTTTCAATTTTTATTTCATTCAAAAAGACATGTGAAAGAGTAAAATAGGAATTAAACCTTCTCTATGTGTACCTTACATATTACACAATCATCAAGTGAGTTTTGCAGAACAAAAATGAGATTAAGAGAATTATGAAAATTATTTGAATAAAAATTGTCATAACTTTGCTGAAAACAGAACCTTGATAATGAGCACACCAACATGCTGTTTGTCCGATTCACTCAGGTGGCAAGCAGGTTTAGTTCCTATGATGCTATTTACAATGGACAGCATGCTCTTCATATTTCCAATGTCAATCTTCATTTTCCATTGGCAAGATTGCAGATGGTTGTTGATCACTTCCAGTGAAAGTTGATTGATCTGAGTGAATAAGGTTCTTGGAACTGGCAGATCAAGGGAGGACTGTACCAGACTATAACAGTGATACACTGTGATGTAAAAACTATAGACTCTCACTTTCTTACATGCATATTACCAAAACAGTACTTATGAATGCTATAATTTAAACCTTGCAAGAGAGAAAAAAGAAGATTAATAAGTATTTGTAAAATAAATATAGTTTTTGGCCTTGTCTCTGATCACTTCTTGTGATTTGAGCTTGCACCTGATGGTTTTGCACCAGGGGATTAGTACATCAAAATAAACTTAAAATGTATTGTTTGTGGGTTTTGATTTGGATAGCAGTCATGTAAAACAAGAGTCAATGGAAACTTATAAACATTTATTTTGAAATACTGGTAAGAGCAAAATATTTTCTGGCTACAATTCAGCAGTCATTTCAACAAGGTCTTTCAATTTTGACTGTGCTTCTGATATAATACAGGGATCATTGTTTTGCATTGTTT
Source organism: Pachyseris speciosa (assembly GCA_016490735.1). Lineage (NCBI taxonomy): Eukaryota > Metazoa > Cnidaria > Anthozoa > Scleractinia > Pachyseridae > Pachyseris > Pachyseris speciosa. The sequence goes on from JAEMWC010000733.1 coordinate 147,102, forward strand.
TGTTTGCTGAGCATGATCACATCATTATGCTTTCTTTATGCTCACACAATTGTTTTCTTAATTTAATAAAAACGCTCCTACAGCCACTCCACAAGAATGCTAGATTTGGGGGAAGGGGGGGGGGGGGGGGGGATAACCACGGACTGGCATGTCAAGCTTTTGGGTTTTATTGGGTTCCCATTTTATGGGGGAGAAGTTACTGAGGACTACACCCCAAATAGCAGATGAGCTGAGTACAGTAACAAAGTATTAAGACATCAAAAGAAAGATTGAAGTTTATCTAGAATGAGCATTGATCATTATAAAATGCCAATTACGACATCCCAAACCTTGACGTCTTGTTTCAACTTCTAGCTTACATTGATATGTGCATTTAAAGTACTATTTCTTCATATAAATCTCTTTAATTCTGCAATAGTTCTACTAAAAGTGTTGGAATCAAAAAAAATATTACTAAAAATAAAATGAATTTTCAAGGACTTTTCATTCTTGAATTGCTTCTGGGTGACCAGTGAGATAATAAAATCAAATACTGTAAATTTTAAAAGACATAAGAGACACACTAAGTTATTACGAAGTTCACCTAAAACACAAGGGGAGAACTTGAAAACTTCGGCCCGATGTTTTCAAGTTGGCATCATTTTCATCTTGGCTACACATAACCAAAAACACTTAAGAATGGCTTCTGTGAGCTAAAATAGCTGTTTTGAAGAAAATTTGGTAATTATTTTTCATTTGCCATTGGTAAACAGGTCTCCTTTGCTTTCCAGATTTTTACTAACAATCCATGACATTGCCCCCTTTAAGACTGAAAATTAACATGACAACCTACATCTCAGCTACCAATTCCAAAAATGAACTAAGGCACATGTCACAAAATCTCCACATTGTTTTACAGTCAAAGATTAGGGGGTGGGGGAATTCACTAGTTAGTAAAGGCCGGCACACACAAGGGGAATATTCGCAAAGAATGGTTGCAGGGAATGGACCAGTTCCCTTCGCGTGAACTAACAAAAATCTATTCGCAGGGACCAAAATTTGTTCCCTGCAAACGTTCCCATGAAATCAAACTTGTTTGAATTCATGGGAAAGTTCGCAGGGAACATTCCCCTGAAAAAATGCTTGTTCCCTTCATGTGAACTGTGCATGGGAATATACCCTGCTGACAATTTCCAACTTTAATTAGGTTTTCTTTTATTTTTGTCTGGTTGGGCTGAAGAAAACATCCTTTCTTCAAGTCTGAAAACTTATCGAAATTGAAAATTACAAAAACATAGTAAGTTTATAGACGAATAATGTGAGGCGTTATGAACATACACTGATTTATTTCAATGAATGTATTTTGCGTTTTGTTACTTGTAATTTAATTAACTTGCTTGAGCTTATGGTGTTACTCTGCGACTCATTTCTTGTCTCCATGTTTTCATGAATTTCAGTAAAAAAGCCCAAAATTATACTAAACTGTTCGCTCCGTGTAAACCTTTCAAGGGAATTGTCCCCGTAACTGGTTTCATCGTCTGAACTCTACAGGCGAATATTCCCTGCAACCATTCCCTGCAAATATTCCCCTTGTGTGTGGTAACCTTAAAGGATGTCAGGGGGATTTTTCTGCTGAGAGACATCTCACCCAGTGGACTTTGTCTTGCAAGATTCTCCGACCCCTTGGGGAAATTCCTCAAGTTTGCTTGACTGATTGTACAATCCACCTGGTTCATGGTAGCCCAGGGATCAACCCCACAGGGAAGCAGATGACATGTGCATAAGTCTGACAAGCAGATATTTTCATGGTTCTTTCAAAATTAAGGTATTCCTGGAGGATGACATGAATCTTTCAGATCACAACGTCTCGTTAACATATGAGAGATTACTTAAAATGCAACCTGTACACCAAATTTCAGAGATCGGGACCGAAGCGTTTTCGAGTATGAAGCGAGAGAAGTTCGGTTTCTACGGGCTCTTTCGCGGGAAAAATACAGACTGTGCACAACGAAAATCCTTGTGCGTGTTCGTGTTTAATTCCCCAAAGAGTATATTGTTGACAGATCTGTCAAATCATGCTATCTTTAACGTGATAGATGAGATCGTTCAGGATGGAGAAATAAAGCTGTTGTCTTTGCAAAAGACATCCTTTTTGCAACCAGCTCACCAACAAATGAGAAGAATTTTTAATTTTGCTGGAATTCCGAACGGGTTACGTCGCGTGATACATCGAACAGCTCTATTGAAGCCAGAAGGAACAGCAAAGAAATGCCGGCGGCGAAAACCTATTGTTCACTATTTGGCATTCCCTGCGGCTGTAGCTTGCGCTCCGTGTCTTTCAGTCTTCGAAATTTACGGCCGTCGGCTTGCGCTCCACATCTTTCAATCTTCAAAATTTACAGCCATTGGGATCGATGAACGATGGGTGAACTCATACGAGAGAATCATTCAACCAGTTTCTTCTACATGTAGTTTCAAAATGTTCAAGCGTATTCGAAAACCACGTCTAGAGCCTCAGGCTTCGTGAAGGCTTCGTGTGAGCAGCCCTTTTGCTCACTGTCCAGCATAAATAAATCTATAAGTGTAATAAATAAAGCTTTCTATCTCTTCGCTTCAAAAAATAAATCTCTAGTACGATTCACGCACATTCGATATCGAATGGCTGTCAACACATGCTGACAAAAGGCGAGCGAGGTGTCGTTGCTAGGTGAAGCGTTCATATCACACTGTGATTGGTTTCGCGGGAAAAATGGATACACAAACATGGAGAATGTACCCATATTTGGAGGAATATTTTGCGTTTTACCGCTGGTTTTAACTAGTGTGGACACAGAAAACATGGCTGCCACTGAAATACAACAGCATCGGTCAAAAATGAGCGATTTTCTGAAATTTATGGCCGATTTTCAGGCAAAAAAGGCTAATAAAATACGACCAGAGGACACGTTTATTTAGTTTACTTCTGGAAGATGTATCGTTGAGGTTTGAAACTTGGCAGGGCTGAACTACACAGGAAAACGAAACTTTTCACCGCAGTGCGCACTCGAGAGTGGAACAGCACACGAGTGAGGAGAACTTGAATTTTAGAAGGTAAAATTTCTGACTTTTTCTCATTGCAACATAAAAAATCAAAATGACAATGCGCACTGCGGTGAAAAGTTGAGTTTTTGTCCATTTTAATCGTGTTCCAAATCTCAGAGCTAAATAATAAATTCCAATTTAGATTTAATCATTATTGTGAATTTGCTTGCAGATGACCTCACCCCAGAATTTTTGTAATTCTTAACATTCCTTAAATTTTTCCAAAATGAAAAATATTTTTTCAGAATCTATAAGCTTCAGTGAATATGTGATGTTAAAAAAAGGGCAGTATCTGTAATATATCTTTAAAAATAACACCCTCAACTATTGTCCAAAAATGACCAAATTAGGGTCCAGGAATACCTTAACCTCATTAAATGTCCAGATTCCACCATTATAATTTTTTGTGATTCACTTGCCAAACTACCACTCCATTAAATGACACCAAATACCTCACAAGGAGCAAAGCGGTTTGAAGTCCACCATCACCATAATTATCAAGGTGCCCCTTTACGGACAAGAGTATTAGTCTCAGTATAGGATGTGACAAGCCAGAGAGGCTGTGAAGAATCCTGCTTGAGGTTGATGTCACAGTCACATGACCACCAGAAGATGTCTGAAAGAACTTTAACCTGTTCGTCAAGTAGAAAATACAGCTTATTAAAAAAGCACACAATTCAAAAAAGCAACAGGAAAAGCTTAATACTTATATACAATAAGCTCATTCTATAATATGCTTATTTAAATGATTAAGCTTATACTAGCATCAAACTGTTATATTGATGGCATCTGAAATATGATGCAGAGCAGAGGTTGTCATCTATTTGGAGTACCAGGATTTGAATCATGTTGTATCCGAAGGAGAAGCTGACATCGCTAACTTCCAAATTTTTTACGTTTAAGAAAAGTCCTTTAAAGATAAGGTTTTTACGTTGAGAGCTCAAAGATGATAAGTTTTTCGTCAGTCTGTGAGTTCCCTAAATCACTTTATGAATTACTAGAACAGTTTTAGGAACAATAAGGTGAATCGGTTTTCCTGAAGTCACGCATTGAAACAGAAAACAAAAACATACCGCGCCGAACAGTCTCCACATTCTTCGCTTTAAAAAACCTTAAAACTTTTTTAGTAATTCATGAAATGATTTAGGAAACTCAGACTGATGAAAGACTCATCATCTTTGAGCTCTCAACGTAAAAACCTTATCTTTAAAGGACTTTTCTTATTTTTTTTTACGTTTGACCGCGGTTAATCGGCCACCATCTTGAAGCTATATAAATTTCGGAAGTTCTACGCACGCGATCGCTGTTTTCAAGACCAACTGTAAACTGGATTGTTTTTCTCGAGGGTTTGTCTGATCACGATAGAGCTCACACTCTCTATAATTGGAAGTAGCAAAGTATAACAAGAGGTTGTCATGGTATGTAACCCTGGTTAGCGCTAACCACGCTTCGAGAAATCAATGCGGTGTTGGTTTTGCTTCAAATTGCACTGGCGGCCAGCCTTTTCTATTGCGAAAAATCTTTCGAACTATGTTTACAACGAATATCTCAGTGCATTGTGTAGTGTTTGCTAATTCAAGAGCGCGTGGCAGGGTCAGACCGGGAATGAAGTGTTGGTTCAATTTCATTATCAGGGGCTAAGTAGGTAGGTTTCGGTAGCAATTCTTGCTTTAACTCGTTGTATTGGTCAATGACTTTTGTAGCATTTGGTGGCTCCTAAAGGAGCCGTTGGTTTTGGCGGGAATCCCGCTTTACTTGCTGCTTGTGTATTTGGTCACAGCTTTAGTTCCTTCACTGACGGCGTGTTTGGCCAGTTCTCCGGGCAAAAGCAGCCTGATGGCGGTCTGGATCTCGCGGGAGCTGATGGTTGATTTCTTGTTGTAGTGCGCCAGTCGGGAAGCTTCGGTGGCGATGCGCTCGAAGATGTCGTTCACGAACGAGTTCATGATACCCATCGCTTTGCTGGAGATACCAGTGTCGGGGTGAACTTGCTTTAACACCTTGTAGATGTAGATAGCATAGCTTTCCCTTCTCTTTCCCCTCCTCTTCTTCTTTCCTTCAGCCCCAGCCTTGGCCTTTCCGGCTCGCTTCTCGCCTTTCTTTCCTGCAACTTTAGGTGCCATCTCTGACGATCAGAATGGGTTATGAAAGCGACACGTGATAGAACAGCATATTTATAACAAAATCACCGGAAGATTAATTAACATGCGGATTGAAATATTCGAGTTTTCATTGGTTGTCTCAAATAGGTGAACTCAAAGGTCAAGTTACTTGTGCATATATCATATTTCACCGAACAACAATACCTAGGGTTTCTCTGATTTGATTGGTGCATTTCGATCCTGTTCAAAATCATAAGCACGTATAAATTTTGATGTCTGCACATTAACGAGTATATTTCACTAGCATTGTTTAGTATTCAAACCTAACTTCGAGAAGATGTCTGGTCGCGGTAAAGGAAAGGCAAAAGGCACGAAATCTAAGACCCGCTCATCCCGAGCAGGGCTTCAGTTTCCCGTTGGTCGTATCCACCGTCTTCTTCGCAAAGGCAACTATGCTGAGCGAGTTGGCGCCGGTGCTCCGGTGTACTTGGCCGCTGTACTCGAATATCTGAGCGCTGAGATTCTCGAGTTGGCGGGAAACGCTGCTCGTGACAACAAGAAGACAAGGATCATCCCCCGTCATCTTCAGCTGGCTGTGCGCAATGACGAGGAGTTGAACAAGCTGCTCGCTGGTGTCACAATCGCACAGGGAGGTGTTCTTCCCAACATCCAGGCTGTACTTCTGCCCAAGAAGACCGAGAAGAAGCCCAAGGCATAAGAACCTCCACTTTTCAATACACAAACGGCTCTTTTAGGAGCCACCAACTGTTAATAAAGTCATGACCAACATGCTTACAATGTAAATGAAAATTACGGCCCTTTCAACAGGATTTCTTTGAATTCGCAAATGATACAGTCGGACGTCCCTTTCGAAAGCTCGAAAAAGGAAACGGATACATGTAGTTTGCGAGAAGCTTGGATCGATGTGCACAGCAAAGATTTCTTAGCTTTAATTTGGTCTGAGTTTTTATAATAGCTTGAGTGCGAGTGCGTTTATAGAGAAGAAACGGGAGAGAATACCAAAGACAATTGCATACTAAGTATATAAATGACAGACGGTTTTCGTGCGAGCCGAAGGAACCGTCCTTCATGCACATTGCAACGCTTTGAATCCCGCGCAAATCAACGGTCCGTTACATAAATTTACAGATTGTAAAATATAGACTGGATTGGATTTGTAAAACATGGACTGGATTTGTGCAACTTGGATTTGTAAAAGGAGGATTCGTGAAACATGGTTTTGTAAAAGATGGATTTGTAAAAGGTATATTTATAAAACATGGATTTGTAAAACACGGTTTTCCAAAACATGGATTACGTGCAATTATTATTATCGTTATTATTATTATTATTATTTTATTGATTAATTAATTTATTTATCTTTACTGTGTGTGTGTGTGTGTGTTAGCTTATTATACAGTGTCAGTTTAAGGTGGGGGTTCAACATGAATTTGTGTGTATAGCCTGAGTATCAGGCCCTCCGAGTATCCGAGTATCCTTCTGCCCCCTTCTAAGAAAAGCCTGATACTCAAAGAAGGGATTTTAATGAAGTAAAAATGTTTTGAAACACTTCCAGTTAGTTGCCACCCCACAAAGGCACTGCAAGTTGCAAGCGTACCGGCCTAGATTAGCCTTTGCTACCCGCCGGTATGCTTAAATGTGTATGTAATTATTTTTCTTTTTGTTTGTAAACATTGTAACAATTGTACATTATGAAAATAAATAGTTGATAGTTGAGTTGATAGTTGCTGGGGGAACTGTTTGATATCCGTCTACTAATTTCTAACTTCAAATTCCAATTTTAAACTCTTATTAAATCTTCAATTTTTCCTATTTTCCTAAATTTAACTAATCCTTTTAGCCTGAGTATCAGGCCCTTCTAAGAAACTAAGATACTCAGGCTAAATCTTCCCAAATAGACCCAAAAATCACCAAAAAATTCACAAAATATCCCACAGCATAGTTTTGTGGTATGAGCAGAGGGATTTTTGATTGCTTGAAACGCGAACGAGATATCAACGTGAAATCCAAAGGCCTTTTTCGTACAAATGTGTAAATAAAGCCAATGTTGTTGTTGATTTGTAAAAGGTGGATTGTAATATGTGTTTGTATGGATTGTTGCTAGAAATTCATACACTGAAAAATATTCACGTGTTTATTTAGTTTCATGAGACTTTCTGCGCGCTCTTTCGCGTGTTTGCTGGCCGCACAGTGCTCACTTTGTTCTTATGTTTTAACTGATAAAACGCGGTCCGGATACGGGCAGTTTAATAAACCTGGAAAACGTTTGTGTTCCTGTTATTCTCGCTTCATGCTATGAAGAATTAAAACATTTTAATCACATGGCGCTTAAAGAGAGGTCAGTGTTTTATTCATCTTTACTCACAGGACTTAGTTGAACAAGTTTCCTGAAAATGTTTCAATCGACACAATGAAAAGTTTCGGGTTAGGTTTCCCGGTATCTCCCGTGTGAATACACAGTCACGTCTTTAATAGACCGGCTAGCAACATATTTTTAGCTTTGAGAATGCACTGTAAATTTCTCACAGGACAAAGCTAGACACGCACAGTCATAGCAAGGATTTCCATGCCTTTTGAAGGGATCAAAAAGCAAGATACAAGTGATTGGTTTCGATTTATTTCGAGGAAATTGACACACTGGCAGAAAGCTGTAGAACGCATTGCGCTTTTTGATGTCGGTATGAAACAACTCCATGTTTTACAAATCTACCTTTTA
>JAEMWC010000733.1:160000-270000 GCA_016490735.1 Pachyseris speciosa
CTACCTCCAATTCCTTTTCCGTGCGTATTGTTTCGGGGTGGCATTGGTGTTTGCAAAGGTTACTTTTTCGAATAATGTTTTCAGGGCCTGCTCCCTGCCATGCCGCAGATCAAACTTTGCTTATAGTATATGTAGCCCTTGATTCACATAGCACAGGAAGCCTTTGTGAAATAAGTTCTTATCTAAAACAAAGTAAAGTACCAATGAAGGATTCATATTTCTGACCAGGTCAGGTCATAAGTCAAAATTGTGAAACACACAGCTCCCATTTTTTGTTTGAAATACACTTGAGTCCAAGAGGTGTTTCTGAGAAGGCCACATGCCCACAAAAGAAAGATCAAGAAAATCAGGAAACCCATAGGAACCATACTCTTATAAAAAAAAAAGTTACATTTACTGCTGAAAAACTGAAATATCAATAAATTATCGATAGCAAATTGCCAAAAAAATTGGCCTTGTGTTTTCCAGTTCTAAATAACCAATATGTAAGAGAAGTGTCTATGCGAATGTTTTCAAGGTTAGTAACTCAAGTTTGTAATATCGCACAGCCCTGAAACTTTGACACTTTGCTTATTTATTACTCTTCTACAATATCTCAATTTTCTTCAGGACTTCACTTATTGAATGGTAAGCAATTTTATTTTTTATTTGCGTGATACTTGTGTGATGTGAAAACCACCAGTAGACCCAATATCTATGTGAAAACCACCAGCAGACCCAATATCTATGATGATCCACTAATCATTCTATCTCATAAGATAAATGAATAAAAAAGATTCTAAGCAATTGAATAAGGCCGTTTTTCTCTTGGGGCATGCTTGTAACTGTCAGGTGGAGTAAAACCATTCAGTTTCGTGAACGGGTAGTAGAAATACCCCTCCCCTCTATCCCTGGGTCTGCACTTTGTCCAATGGCAGCCATCACCAATGCCTTCCACATCACTGCGCCAGTATCTACTAGGGATTTACCAGCATTCAATTGGGTAGATGGTTCCTGTGTACAGCATGTGTTCACCTATGGTGCGTTTGTTTGTAAATTGTGCTCGCACCTCACCATTCTAATTTATTTAACTATGCCATTAACCGTGCACCTAAACTTCGCTAACACGCTCTGCAAAGCCATCCTACAATAATTGTACTTCATACCTAACACACCCTCCTTGTAACACAACACATTTCACCTTGGGCTACTTGTTATTGTAGTTTATTTCGTAGATGGTAATTAGAATTAGTCATTTGCTTGTGTTGGATGTATGTGTAGGATTTCAATAAACTACCTGATCCCAAACAGAGATAAATTATATGCTTTCCGCTCTCTGTAATTTCCTTTTCGTTTTTGCCTTAGATGCAATGGTAATTAAAATAAAACAATAAAAATATGAATTACTGTAACTTAAAATATTATTCCTGTCTTTCCTTTCTTTTCTTTTCATTTTAATTTCCTTTTCCGCTGGGCCGCCTAGATTAGCAATTTCTATTTTGCGGGTCAGTCTATTGTAAGATCTTCTCTTTTTACTGAAATAAAGTTGAAGCTGAAAGTTGAAGTTGAAACACGTAGTTTTGAGTGAGTTTCTGTGTTTAGATGAAAATTTACAAAGAGAACTTTATACACGAAATATTAAGTCTTCCTTGATATGGAGATAACTATGGGGCTTTGTAATTAAACCTCTTCCCTTTGGTGGAGTTATGAGTATTTTATGCCAGCATAAATATTACTACATTCGTGGTTTTATTGGTTTCACATAAGCTTATATGCTGTGTGACACTTAGCTTTAATACCAGTATACTGGTATTAAAGCTAAACCCTGTAAGCTTAATTTATTTTACCTTCCATTTGGTCCACGGGCTGAATATACCAAATCCTTCAGGGTATTTAGCAAACGTTTTACGTTAACGTCATCCAGAGGTTGCGTTGTAATCTAAATGAATGATTTTTGTTAACCCACTGACATCTTATCTAAATTTCTCAATCATGTTTTTGAGCTTACCTGCGAACTCCATTCGTTTTTCTTGGACAGCCTTGAAATACGATTCTTATCCGTCATTCAGAACACAGGCAGTACAGTAATACTTACTTTTCATGCCCTATATATTATAAAATAACAAAATACTGCCCGTCTTGATTTAAAACAACTCGCATAAATGAAAACAAAGTTCCGCCGCCATCTTGATTTCTGACGTTGGAAGTCTGGGCTCTATAGTAGTCACCAGATCTCCGGCGGATTTCCCTGGTCCTGAGCGGTTACAGCCTGCCAGATTCTGTTGTGCCTCTCTGTGTTATCATGAGAAAATCATTAGTTACAATTCGTTTTGCCCTTTATGGCTGCAAAAACAGACCTTTCTTTTATATAGTAGCGACAAACAGATTTAAACCCCGAAACAGAGGATATCTGGAGCAGGTAAGAGAAGAAGTGTTAGCAAATTGAGTTTGCATGTGTTCTGTACCTGGAGTATCCAATCGATGTGAATCGATGTGTCGGGAAAGCAATCCATAAATCGATATCAATCGATAAAATTAGCTTATTGATATCGATTGGTATCGATCAATCGATGATCAATCAACAGTCACACTGAAAAATAGCACATCCAATGCTATTGATTGGCTATTGACAGGATTTTCACGGTTGGATACTAAGCATTTATGCACATGTCATCGGCTTCCCTGTGGGGTCGACCCCCGGGCTAACCGGGGGGATTGTAAAACCAGTCAATCAAACTTGAGGAATTTCCCTGGGAGTCGGGGAATCTCTCAAGACAAAGTCCCCTGGGTGAGGTGTTGCTCAGCTGAAAATCCCTGTGACATCCTTTTCAAACTTGCGAATTCCCCCACTCCCTAATCTTTGATTGTAAAACAATATCAAGATTTTCCCCTACCCTCGGGCAAAGAATCCCATCCATCTCCTTGTATTCCCCCACATATCTTCCTGGTAGGCCCAGGGGTCGACCCCACAGCGAAGCCGATGACATGTGCATTATTCTCATCAACATTTGAAGGGCTGAAAGCGTCGAAATTTCCAATTGCTCAGAATTGGCTGAATTTTTACATGTGGACTCCATTTTTGTCAAAGAACATTGCCCTGTTGGTTTTTTTTTTCTTTTTGCTGTTGAGTGTGCTTCGTTTTCGAAAAAACCGGACCTAAAGTACGTTCACACGGCCGTGACATACGATAGTTTCGCTTTCAACCCTTCAATTTCTGGCACGGCAACCTTTGGCAAATGGGCCAAATCTCTCAACTACAGGCCGCTTTTAAGATGTGAGTTGCTTTCAAACTGTCCCACCTGGCTCAGTACTCTGTACTGGAAAACGCCGATTTGCTCACTCCGGCAGTCACCTTAAATCTCTTCGCGTTTGGCAAGCACAGAGAAACACCACTCGCTTCTTTGAGAAGTGTCTGACTTGCGGGTCTACGGACTTTAAATGACGTCTTTTCGACCACCAGGCTGGCGAGTTTCGATTAAATTTACCTAGTGATCGACACCTCAGACCCACGTAAGTTTCCTATCAATAAAACTTAAATCGATGTTTTAACTGCCAAACGTGTAGTCTACATCACACTATCAAACAATCCTTTTCTACCCATCAATCATTTCACATGCTCTTCAGGTAATTCAATTCTAGCATGAATATTAATACGCATACAAATGAGTATAGCTGAATTGAAGGGCTGAGAGCATAACTGACCCAAATGACTTTTAGGGCTTTTTTCTGTTTTTGGTCCAAGTAAGCTGAATGTTTGCATGTGGCCTTTGATTCAATAGAACAAAATTGCCCCATAATTTTTTTTGACCATTTTCCACTCTTTTTCAAGAAAAAGCATATACAAAAAAAGGCCCTAAAAGTCATTTGGGTTGGTTATGCTCTCAGCCCTTCAATTCAGCTACGCTCATTTGTATGTGTATTAATATTCATGTGCGAATTGAATTACCTGAAGAGCATGTGAAATGATTGACGTGAAATGATAGTGAAATGATAGTGTGACGTAGACTACGTAAAACATCGATTTAAGTTTTGTTGATAGGAAACTTACGTGGCTCTGAGGTGTCGATAGCTAGGTAAATTTAATCGAAACTCACCAGCCTGGTGGTCGAAAAGACATCATTTAAAGTCTGTAGACCCACAAGTCAGACACTTCACAAAGAAGCCAGTGGTGTTTCTCTGTGCTTGCCAAATGCAAAGAGATTTAAGTTGACTGCCGGAGCAAGCAAATTGGCATTTTGCAGTACAGAGTACTGAGCCAGGCGGGACAGTCTGAAAGCAACTCTCGTCCTAAAAGCAGCCCGTAGTTGAGAGTCTTGGCCCATTTGCCGAAGGTTGCCGTGCTAGAAATTGGGAAAGGAGAGTTGTTTTTTGACTTAGGCAAAAAACTGGGATCCTTGATTCGGTGTTTTCCGCATTCGAGAGAATGCGTGTACCTTAGGGCCAACAGTTTTCCTACGACATGGGAAAACGGAAATCGAATGTCCATTTTTGTTTTCCATTTTCCTATGACACAGGAACACGGAATTCGAACTTCAATTTTCGTTTTCCGTTTTCCGTTTTCCTACGACATGGGAAAACGGAATACAAACTTCCATTTTCGTTTTCCGTTTCCCTACGACATGGGAATTTGAACTTTCACTTTCGTTTTCCGTTTTTCTAATACATCAAAAAATGGAATGGAACGGAATGGAATGGCATGGCAAAAAAAAAACGAAAAACGGAATTCGAACTTCAATTTTCGTTTTTCGTCTTTCATTTTCTTAAGACATTGAAAAACTTAATTTGAACTTCAATTTTCATTTTTTGTTTCCGTGTTTTTGTCATTCCGTATTTCCTGGGGTGGATCTAGGGATAGTTCGGGGGCTTCTGTCGAACCCCCTAGAATTAAGACATTAACGTCGAAAACTTGTGGTTACCACAGTAACCTGGTGAAAAAACATTAAAGATAAGGCAGGACCTGGTAATGTGAAACAATAAAAACAATAGAGCATGTCGCTCACAGTTACTTTGGATCTGCAGTCCGCCATGCATCACTGGCGGCGCTAAGATAGGGTCTTGTTAGGGTCAGTTGTTTGTTTCTTCATTTTTTTTTATGAAGCACAAAGTTGCATAAAAAAGCAAGCCTGATCAGCCTGACCTCATTTGCTAACGTCAAATCAACTGAATTTAACATAGATTTAAAAATATAAACTCGAATGCGCATTGATAAATGTCGATCTCTCTTGCATATTCCTTCCTTTTGACGGCACAACTGGCTGACGCCAACATTTCAAAATTTTCCAGGAAGCATGCCTTCCCCACCACCTCCTAGGTGCTCCCGCCTTTAGCCATCATATAATCGAACCCCCACTATATAAATCCTTATATAATTCTTAGTTCAGCTGAGCTGTAAGAATGTTGACACTTCCTGTGGCCACTTCCCCCGGGGGGGGAGGGCTACTCCCAGAAAATTTGGGTGGAGGTGTGCAGCCTGCGCCCTGAAACCCTTACCCTATAATTTCAGACCAAAATCTGCAATTTTCCCTACCCTATTTCAGACCTGACCAAAAATTTGATACCCTATTAATATTTGACCCATTTCACGCACACGGTTGACTTAAACATAATTAAAAGACAAAAAAGAAGGGCTTTTGTTGAAAGTGTTATCACCTAATGATGAAGAAGTAGCTTCTTCTAAAACAACATACTCAATTCAAGACTAGATTGCACAAACCATACCCTATTTCAGACCAAAATGGTCAAAATTCATACCCTATTTCATACCAAAACGGCTAAAAAACCATACCCTTTGGGGCCGCACATACCTATATAGCCCAAATAAGGGAGTACCCCCCCCCCCCCCCCCCCGGGCTACTTCCATGGCCGCCTTAACTTAGAAAATATCCTTTGATGAAGTCTCTGTCCGCCGTTTTCTTATTGCAGAAATTTAAATAATAGCTATGAAGACCTTCTCAAGGTAATCAAGAACCGTCACCCGAATCTAAGGGGTTTTGCAGTTATCATGGCATCATAGCGTCCATTGCTGATGGAACAGTCGACTGATCAACATCGCAATATAAGGTTATATTCCAAATCTATCATGAAAAACCTTAGGCCTAGATACAAATATCCAGATAGTTTTTGAGATATTTAGAAGATTTTGGGATATTTACAACATCTCATGATATTTAGGAAAAAATATATATTAATTTTAGAATTTGATAAGGAAAAATAATTTGAGAAAGAAAGCTACTCAGTTCAATGCTAAATACGGCATTGGCATTACAGTGACAGAAATTCAAACAAATCTCCTCATATAGCCCTGCAGTAATCAGATTCAGCAGTATTCTCCATTTATAATATATGCCAACTTTGAACCCAGGCTCTCTCTCTTTTCCTCCCTTATCATCAAGAGAGAGGCCCGGTTTAGGTCAAATATGGAAATGACAAAAACACAGAAACGAAAATCGAAGTTTAAATTCACCATTTTTCAATGTCTTAAGAAAACGAAAGTCGCAAAAAACACAATTCCGTTTTTCAATGTGTTAGGAAAACTGGAAAGCGAAAATGGAAGTTCGAATTCCATTTTCCCATGTCGTAGAAAATGGAAAACGAAAATGGAAGTTCGAATTCCGTTTTCCAATGTCATAGGAAAACCGAAAACAAAAATGAAAGTTCGAATTCCGTTTTCCCATGTCATAAGAAAACAGAAAACGAAAATCCGTTTTCCCATGTCGTAGGAAAACGGAAAACGAAAATGAATTTCGAAATCCATTTTCCCATGTCATAGGAAAACAGTTGGCACTAAGGTACACGCATGCGAGAGGCCATTATTTTGATTCCCAGAATTCATTGTGATTACAGATGGCGCTGTCACCTTGAAAAGTTCTGGCGAGGACTGGAAATGAAATTCGCTCGGCTGCGGTGGAAAATTTTTCACTTCCAAAAGACCACGGAGAATTCATCTAAGAGTGGGCAATCGGCATCACGAGTAGTCGGTCCGTTTTCGATGAGCTGAGTATCTTGGAAAACAGTGCAAGGAAAAGTTTCATTGTCGCACGCGGCAAATATTCAAAAGCACAAAAGTCATGATCGGCTGTCTGGTCATGTAAACACATGTAGAGATTAACATGCTGGCGGATTTTAACATATAAATCACTTTTGCATCGAGTACCTCAGTTAGTTCACTTATATGGAGTCTTGTAAACATCAGCAAAAAGTATTTTCACACAAGATTAACTTCACCCAAGATAAGCAGTTAAAATAATTTTCATGCGAATTGTGTGACAGCCCATTTGTGTGCAATTGAATTTCACAATTCAATGTACCGGGTATGCAAATTTTCTACAGAATATCTTCAGAACTAGTTATATTGAGTTTTTTGTCCAAATTCTTGAACTGTCGTCATTTACTTTGATTTTAATACTATTTTCATTCCATATTTTCCATTTGACGATGAAAATGAATCCGTCGACAGACGATAGGGATTAAATTTCACATCTTACGCAAATATGCACGTTTTGAAGCCAATTTGAAGCCAACAAAAATAGTGAAGTATTTTGTTCCATTTTTTTCACTGTCGTCATTTACACTGATTTGTGATACGATTTTCATTCCACTAGTTCCATTTAACGACAAAAATGAACCCTTCAAAATCGTTTCAAATGACCAAAGCATGCAAAACGCCAGTCAAAGCTCTGTTTTGAAGCGGAAACCGACGGGAAACAGCTTACTCTTTTAACTCTTAATTTGCCCTTGAACATCGTTAACTCGAATTTTCGGTGTTGCTCACGAACAGAAGTTGTGGTATTGGCCAAAACCTATCTTCAAGTAATAACAGCCATCTTTAATATTTTATTCTATTTCTTGGCCGACAGCAAGCTTTTTGAGCACTGAGTTAGAATCAAGTCCGATCCTGCTGTATGCCGTTTTCAACCAAATAATCCTCTTCAGCACTTTAACGCTTACTTTAACGTTAATGTTAACGTTTGCAATGCCCTAGGCCTAACCGTATCCCTAGCACGAACCCTTGCTCTAACCCTAGCTCTAACCCTAGCTCTAACCCTAGTTAACCCTAGCTCTAACCCTAACCCTCACCCTAACTCTAACCCTAGCCCTAATTTTAACCCTAACTCTAAACTTAACAATAACCCTAAATCTTTTGAGTGCTGTTTTCAAGTCGGACAAAATCTATGCACGCTGGCTTAAGGTTAACCAAGGCTACTGTTTGGTGTTTTTAAGTCAAGCAAGAATGTTGCGTACTGTTTTCCACCTAAGGAAGCTTCTTGAGCAATATCAGTAAGCAAAACACTGGTAATAAGTGCTGCATTTAAAAAGGTCAACCATTTCCAAGTCGGATCGGCATCTTGTGTGCTGTTTATGAGTGCTGTTCTCTTAATTCAGTTATGAGCATTTGGCACTTAGTTTTCAATAAAGAATACCCTTGGGCATTGCTTCATGAATGTTAATAAGGCAGACTTAATTGAAGGGCTGAAAGCGAAATTATCGTATGTGACGATTTAGCGTCGAAATTTCAAATTGCTCAGAATTGGATGAATTTAGACATGTGGACTCAGGGCTCGAGACTAAATTTTCAGCTTACTAGCCCAGTGGCTAGTGAGAGGTTTGATTCACTAGCCAAAACAAATTTTTCACTAGCCAGACTTGTTTGCCAGACATTGATCCTGTCAAGCAGTTTCAGTTAGAAACTTTCTTTTCCAACCACAATACTGATGTGCAACTGATCAGCTTTTTAGAAAAAAGTATGTTTGACATTTGAAAGTTTTATAATATAAATAAAAGTCTTTTTTTACACCGTAAATTAAGTTCTTTAAAAGTTGAAGAGACACTGTGGTACAAATTTAACATCATTATTAAACCAAACTATGAAATTGGAATTCTTACGTCTGGTACTCAACAGCGTCTAAACACAGCAGCTCTAATACAAAAACGGATGCTCTTTTGAATGCAAAATGTGATTTGAATTTTAAGGAACTTGAAATGAAATAACTCACTGGAACGAATTACTTGAATCACATCACTTAGGCCCTGGTTAAACGCCGTACTTCACATGAGCCAAACTTAACTCAGCCCATTAAGTTCATGTGAAGTACGGCGTTTGACCCAATTAAGTTTGACTGATTTTATTTTGATCAGCTGAGGCATTCTTCACGGCTGGCAAGGCGTGAAGAATAACCAGCCCCTATCTGTTTATTTTCACGATCTAGTTAGGTTCGGCTGAATTCAGTTTGACGTTTGACTCAACAGGCAAACTTAACTAATTTGGGTCGCCCTGAACTGTAATTAAGTTCGGCTCATGTGAAGTACGACATGTGTGTCATTGCTGGTGCGTGATAAAAAGCGAAACACTTGAAACCTTGCTTTCAAATACATAAATCATCAATAAACAGCGCATCATAAGCACTATTTCATAATGAAATTCAACATTTTTAAGACAGAGTATTCTGCCGTTTCAGTTGAATTTGTGCACCTTTTACAACCAGACAGGGGCACCCAACGAGCCAAATCAACCAAAAGCTGTAGAAAGGCATATGGTGTAGAAAGGTTTATGGTGTTGGTATATGGATTCCTTAGCTGTAATTTTAATTGCCCAAAAGTGATAGGGAACAAAATCTTCAATTGAGAAAATGCAAGCTGAAATGAGCCTTCCACAAACTTTCTAGGGAACCATTTTCTTTCTGAAAATGCTAGCTGACATTTTTGACTGTCAAAAAGAGCAATCATTACCTTTCAGAAAACCTCAGGGGCTATGATTTCCCCATTACGAAACCTTTAGGCTACGTTTCAGTTACGAAAATCCGAGTGTACTCTTTAATTGACGCCGAAAGACTGAGGCGAACTACCCTCCACCGAACAGATATCTATTGAAACATGTCGTTGGGTGCCCCTGACCAGAGTTATCAATTTTTGTTTGTTGTGACTGCACAAATTCAATCACGCTCGCCAACGTGGGATGAAAAGAGGAACACCTTAGGGAAAATGAGGCAAATCTCAATGCATGACCAGCAGCAAATTGGGGAAATGTTGGGGAGATAGTTCATTTGTTGTTCATTGCATTAGTATGAGAACGACTCCTTTTCCTTTTGTGATACATTTGAAATTAATTTTCATTTGGTTTCCCTCTTGTCCTCCAGTGCTTAGAACTTTTCACTAACCAAAATGGCTAGTGAAGTGCAAATTCCACTAGCCAAAACGGAATTTTTACTAGTCTGTGGCTAGTTGGCTACCGTTAGTCTCGAGCCCTGTGGACTCCATTTTTGTCAATTGAAAGAACATTGCCCTGTATTTTTTTTTTTTGCTGTTGCGCACTTCGCTTTCGAAAAAAAAAACGGGCCTAAAGCATGTTCACACAGACCATCACATACGATAGTTTCGCTTTCAACCTTTCATTTGTAGAGTCTGACACAGGAAAAAATTGCAACCAATCAATATCAATTACAGTGTATGCTATTGCTTGTCATTGATAGAGGGTGGTGAAGGGTATTTTTGTGAGCTGTAAATTGCTTTTTTTATTTCCTGTGAAATGTGAAATGGCCAGTTTTTTTCCTTGTGAAACGTGATTTTGGTAATCATCGTGAGCTGTCATTTTTTTTTTTTTTTAATAAATATCTGTTAAATGAGATTCGGGTGTTGAATTCACTATGAACTGCGATTTTGTTTCATGTTTCTTTAATATTGGGAGAAATTGTAACAGTAGATACCATAATATGGTACAGTTCGGTACAAACTATATTGCGTTCCAAATTTGCAATATGAAACGTCATTCTTGACCCAGGGCCGTAATTGCCTTGGGAATGTGTCTGGGATAGTTTTGCTCATCATTGGAAACTGCTTATGAACGTTGCGAAATTCTACCAAATGTAACTGTTTCAGTGATGTGTTACATGGCAGACGGTAACAAGAAATCATTAATCCACAAGGACAAGGCCCATTTTCCAATGTTTGTCATGTTAAATTGTGAGCCCCAAAATTAAACAATAATTGCAAGCACATTTTTACGTTATATCCTGTGTGTATTTGTTTGTTTGTGGGTGTTTTTTGGCTGTTCACAACCTAATTTGAACTTGCTTTGTACTGTTAACATTTAGTAAAAATAAAACTTAAGTTCTTTCATCAATCTTGTTACAATCCCCGATGAAGTCTGTGTGATCAGACGAAACCAGTCGAATAGTAAAAACATTATTAAACAAGAGCTGTTGCTGTGTGCTGCTCACTAGGTTTTCTTTCTTTATTTTTTTTAATCTTAAAAAGGACATCAGACAAGGCAGTGTTTTGACTGTAGTTCTTCTTCCGACCAAAGTAAGGGATTGTATGTTTTATAATGTGGGAGGGTGGGCTGGAGTAATTTGGGGGAGGGTCACCGAAATAATATCAACGTTAGGGGAAGGGTCATCCATTTATTTCTTAATTCTAAGGGAGGGTCATCCATTTTTTTCTCTCTCGACATCACCGTATAGCATATGTCACTCAGCTCAGTCAATACAGGTGCATGGAATCTGGGGTTTGATATATCAGTATTAACAGTATTCTCACATACAATACAATGCACAGTAAATTAAAGGCAGGCATTTATCAAACAGCATTTCTACTTTCAGTTAAAACATCTCATTATAGGTTCATGAGTTTCCTTTACTGTGGTTTCGAATGAATGAATTTTCGGAAACAATGGAAAATAGCCAAAACATGGGAACTTACAAGTTTTTTTTTTCTTCGCGGGAGGGGGGCTCATCCATCCATTTTACTCTGACTATATGTGAAGGGCCATGCTTTATTTTCAAGACATAAGTATAGGGCCATTGCAAAAATTACTCCAGCCCACCCCCTTGACCCACATTAAAAACGTACACTGCCTAAGAAATTTTTTTTTCTCATGAAACGTGAAATCCTCATTTTAATGTCCGTGAAATGTGAAACAGCCATTTTATTTCACGTGAAACGTGATTAAGACCCCCCCTTGCCACCCTCTTGATAATTGATGACAATAATGATGAGGTCACACAAATCAGACTTCATCATCGATTGACTATCAATTTATTATTATTATTATTATTATTATTATCAATTATCAATATCAATGAATTAATTGATATCGATTAATATTGATTGTCATTCATTATCGATTTCATCAATTGGATACTGTATGACTTAGTTATGTCTTCACCTGGAGCCAGTTGTTCAAGACAAGGCATGTTCAGATGGCCTAGCTTTGAACTGCAAATTTACCTCTGTTTATTATGCAGGTGGGGACGTTTGATCCATTTCCAAACACCAGAAATGAAAAGCTTGCAAGTTTAAACATGGATAGAATAAGGTAGGATGAGAAATTAATCTAAAAATGGAAGACATTCTTGAAGATAACTGGTTAGCTGCAAAAGCTGGTGTCACCAACTATTACCAACTGTTCATGAGAGGTGGTAAGATTTAATGAACTTAATATAAAATATGTAAATTAAAGGTTTCACATCTGAGATGGGAGGGCCAGGGGTTACTCCATTCTGTTGGGTATTGTTTTATAGCAATTCACTCTGGAGTAAAAACTAACAGTAGAAATTAAAAGGGAAACTGTACTGTGCCTTATGAAGCATTCACTTCTGCATCAGCATTTATCTGTAAGCAGGAGACATCTGCATGCAGTCTAGAATTAGGCTGCAATAGCAGGAGCAAACCTTAGACAGGGTAGCAATTTTGGTGTTAAATCTAGTTATACTGTGGCAAAATGCAGCTAAACAAGGTCTGTCATAGGTTAAGAGTTTCAGAATCTCTCCATCACATCCCCATCAAAAATTCAAAGTACACCCCCTAGGAAGAGTTTAAACCAGCCTATTTCAGAGGTTATGTTCAAATATTTCTTTCTGCATTTCCTAAATCTTTGCAGATACTGGTTATCAGTTGGAGCGAGACCATCAAGACCTGTAGCAATTTTACTTGGTCTGGTAAGTATATAGAGCCTCTGAGACTGCCTCACACTTGCCAGCTTTCTGTAAGTGTTTTCAATGGAAACAAACACCATTAAAATATTTCAAATTAAAGTCTTGTTGCATGAATCACAATAAAGGTACAGGTTGCCTCCTTGCAGCTGCATCATTTCATCTTTTATTACAAGTTTCTTCCAAAACTCAAATTTTGATCCTTTTCCTTCTAATCAGTATGTTTTCTCGCATTCAGATGGCAAGTGAATGAATTTATGGTATTATTAATGACTGAATACATTTGACAACATCTGTTTCAGGGTTACTGGGAAAATGAAAGTATTAAGTACCTGCAGACTTCAAGTTTCTTCTGAACTCTTAATTTCTGTTATAATTAATTAACATAAGCAAATATTTGATTGGCTATCAAAAAGTGCCACTAGTTGGAAATTCTTTCTTTTCTTAACCAAAATCATTTAAGAATAGTTTCCATCAGCGAAATAGTCGTTTGAAGAAAATTTCAATTGGCATTTCAATTATGTTTGCCATCGACAAACTGGTCCTCATTGATCTCCAGAGTTTTACTAACAATCCATGACACTGCCCCTTGTGCACACTTTGTGAACTTTTGGCTGAGTAGTGGCTGCATTATTCACCTTATTTTATGAAAAAGTCTCAGCTTCAATTTAAGAAAAGTTACTGTTGATTTCTCTTAGCAAATCATCAGCAAAGTTCCAGTAGTTTTCAGACTGATTTCTTGTAGCACCCAGAGCTTTATTATTATATTAAGCTGATCTTCATTTGTATCTCTGGGCTGGGTTGTTCAAAAGCTGATTAACCCTAATCCAAGCCAAGGAGTTTATCTATCCACAAATGTTGTTCAATGCTGATATTTTTGGCAAAATTTTAGATTAGAGGATGTGAATCCTGAAAAGCAAAAATCAGCAAAAGAAACTTTTATCCAAAAGTTAAAACTGCAACCAAAGTTTATGCTAATCCTGGATTAAGTTAATTGGCTTTTGAATAACCGGGTCCTGATCAATGTCTATTTTCCAGGCAGGTGTTCTTCCGCCACACCCACGCAGTCTGGTTGTTGCCACACGAAACCGTCAAGCCCTCGCTACTGCCGCTGCTGCTGCTGCTGCTCTAGCATCTGAAGAGGTAGCAAAGGATGAACAAGCAGTTCAGGAAAATGTGGAGAGTGAAGAACATGTGGAAAATGAAGGAAAGCAGGAAAGTCAGGAAAATGAAGACAATCAGAAAGATCCATAATATTTGAGTCCATGAAAAAAAAATGTTGGCCAAGTTTGGCAGAAGTAGTCACCAGAAGAGAATAACTTGTGGACAAAGTGCTAAACACCCAATCTCGCTTCCTTCCATAATATGGGATACACATAACTACTTGAGCCTATGCTCAATTGGAATTAACTTCCTGTAATTACTGGCAGTTCGTTCCATTTGTGATGTAACTCACTCAGGAGTAACCTTTTCTTGTAATATTGTGGGATAATTACTTGAGCTGGGACCAAGAGTTCACCCCTTTATTTCCTTCACTATTCTTCATTCCTACAATTTCCTGATAGGTTAGCTATTTCTTATCAGTTTAGAAAATGTTTATTTGGTGAAATCCACTGTGTTTTGCTGAAATTAGATAATCATCATGATTTGTGCTTTGAAAAAGTGTCCTTGATTGTGTACAGATAAAATTGATATAGAACATGCATCCTGGATTTTCTCCTGGCTCTTATTTATTACCAGATGCTCTTTACACATAATTATGCACCTGTCACCCCTCAGCTGTCAATATTTTTGCCCTTTATTCTCAATTCGAAACCAATAAGAAGATGGTGTTCCTAATTTGTTCTCTAGCACAGTAAAATACCATATATAAAAATATTACCTCATTGTAGGAAATCAACATTTGTAGTAATTAAGGTAATAATTCAAAATTAACTTGAAGGAAAAATTACTTTCCAATAAAGGAAATTAATGTGAGGTACTAAAATTTCAAAATAAGGGAAATTAAGGCAACTAACATTGTACACAAGGAAATTGAATTTTAACACCAGTGTAAAAACCCGTAATACAAACAATGCACATGGAATTGTCCCTAATTGTAACTGGCCACTCTGAGTGTTCTTTCAGTGTCCATAATAAGGGCAGAACTTTCTCTTCCCAGATAAAATAATCCTATATCCTTTTTCAGAAATATTCTAAAATAAGGATTTAGCCTTGTGAAAGATTAAGACATTTACCAGCGGGTAAATGCAGTTAATGGAGCATGACGCCCCAGAGGGGTAGGCTGAGAAAGCCTGCCCCGTCTTAGGCTCTGTGGTATCTTGAAAGCCTGATTCAGTAAATGAAAGTAATCTATTCTTTACGGCAAAAACAAAAGGCTTTCGTGGCTGGAACCTCACTAATTTGTCGCATGTTTGTCACTGTATATTTTCTTAGATTCGCAAAGATTGGTCCTTATTTTCAAGGCCCTTTTCATGGCTGGACCTTAATCATGATAAAAAAAATGTAGTTTTTGTACAACTGTGCCAATTGGTCACTTTGAGACATTGTCTGAACTCATAAATTCTTGCTAATGCCATCCTAGTCATTATTGGCTAGCTTACACTACAATATTTAAAGTAGTTTACAACCTGCCCTCGCCTCCTTTGGAGAGTGGTTGCATGTTATGTCTAAATAAAGTTTGGTGGGCACTCCTTGTGGTGCGGTTAAGTCTGCATTGCGACTTCCCCCAAGCTTTTGCATTGCTTGTGTCTTGCCATCTTTTGAGCTATTCCTTTGCCTTAAATCTGTCCAGTCCAGCCCGTGCGGCGCTGGGAGATAAGAAAGGCTCTGCCAAGACTCTTGTCCTACCTCACAGTAGTAGGGCGATAAGTAAGGCTTGTGTTATTTGTGCACATAACCCAAAGTCACTATAACCTGCCACAGGGCTGTGTCCCCCTTATTACGCCACATGTAGTTTGTTTATTTAGCCTGCATGTGTCATTTAGTTGTGACATTTGCATGCGTCTTACAAGCAGAATAATGACATTAATGATCTGAAATACAGTGCTCCAAAAAAGCTATTTTTTCCTTGTTTTCATTATGTCTCAAGCATACTTAGAATTTAAGTCAAAAATAATAGGAATTAAAGTCGTGGAAATTAATGCACCACTTAATTAATGATACAGAATTAAAGCTAACAAAAATAACACATTAAATTAGAGCGATTTTACAAATTTGTGTTAATTTCATGAAACATTAATTTTCTATCACAAGGGATAAGTTTAACACACTTTTTAGATCAAGAAAAACTAACAACAACACTAACTTTATTTATACATTAAACAAAAGGCCTTTGTAGCCTGCAGTTAGTACAGCTATTCTAGGTGGGCTATTTAAACTGGCACTGTATTTTGTATAATTATTTTCTTGGAGAACATGCAGACCATCTTCTAATTGTAAAAAAAATTATATTAAGAGGAGAAGTTCAATTTTTGAATTCTAGAGTTTCAAATACACTTAGTACTAACAGGACTGTACTGCGAATTGGAGTGATCAGAGGATCTTATTCTAAACACTTTTGGATACATTTTTCACTCTTTTTTTCATAGCAACACACAAAAAACAATAACATTTATTAGAATGGAGGTCAAAAACACAAAACGGAATATTTTTTTTAAATGTGTTAAATGTAAGGTCATAATGCAAAAGAAGTCAAATATACATGTAGTAACGACTACAAGGTCAAATTGTCTTGCTCTGCAACAAGTTTTTAATATTTTGTTTTCTACATTCATTTACAGTTTACATAATAACTTTTTATTGAGCAAAATATTATTTGTGTTCTTGGCCTTTCCCAAGCTTGCTTGTTTGCTTCTGCTCCAAATAGTGAAGTAAAGATTGTCCTGTACATAAAATAGTATGATGACAAGCTTCAGCCCACAGTGATAGTCATGCAGCCCTGGCTCACCCCAAGATTAGCCTGTTCTGCAGGCTAGACAAGGTTGACGTGTACAATGCATGCAGAAGCACTTGAAAACATAAAAACAAGACAAATGGAAGGAAGCACTGTCAAGTCTGTCCAAAGGAAGTTGTATATTTCTCAATCAAAAATAAACAACTGAAGATTTTCAGAAGAAATAAGTTGTATGTATTTTCATCAAGAACAATTCCAGGTCTTTTAATAATAAAATTATTGTTAAGGAGGGAGTTCAGAAGACCTATTACAGCAGGCACTATTCGTGGTTCTGTTTTCACTCTGCAAGTGAATCAAAACCTTGCAGGGAGCAACTGCTCATGCAAGCAACAATTTTCTGAATAAAAAGTTTGTTCATCTCTAAGGTTATAACAGGGACTTAGGTTAGCTTCACAAGTGATCACCAAAGTTAAAAATAAGCTTCTTTGTGGCAGCTTGATGTTTAGTGAGAGTTTGCACATGTTATTTTGGACTAAAAGACCTAAAATCTAAAATCTACTTCAGCTGGTGGATTAATAGTGTGGCTTAACTCCACCAAGCCTTTTCGACTCTTCAGTTTATCAACAAGCAGCACAAAACAAGCAAGAACAAGGAAAAGGCAATAAAATCAACTGGGTTAACCTTTCAATGTCCAGTTCATTTTCAAGCTTTGTGTGATCTCCGGCAGAAACAACACCTTTGATACCCTTGAGAACTGAGTGGTCAACATGAAGGAATTCTGACAACCAGTCACAACTACTTGCTATGAGATCCTGGGATAAAGAAAATGATAACATCAGAGAAACATCGCTCGACATGCCTATAAATCACAAAGGGCACTCACATTCATGTGATTTCCGATACACATTTCTTTTCAGTTGTCCTTTCAACTGTTGCCAAGCAACTAGCATATCACCTTTCTCAAGGAGACTTCACACCATTACCATCATTAATAATTGAATAACAATAATTGAACCACACATACATTGTCGAGCCCGCAGACCAGTGGGACACTTTGTATAAATTACCTATAACTAGATAAGTGACCTGGCCCACCAGGAGTTCCTGTAGCTCAGTGGTTAGAGCATCCAACAAGTTACGGAGGTCGTAGGTTCAATTCCTGTCTGGGACTCTATTTCTTTCAGTTGTACTTTCACCCGTTGCAAGCAATTAGCATATCATCTCTCACAGGCATTTCCCACCATTACCATCATTAATAATTGAAGGGCTCGAGCATAACATCCTATGTCGAATTTTGAGTCGTTTTTTCGATTTTGCTTGATTTGTCTGAATTTCTGCATTGAACTGCAATTCGATGGAAACACATTGTATGGTATTTTTTTTCTGATTCATCCAGAATCCAGAAATGCATTTTTTCTTACGTACACCAAGAAACCAACCTTCCATGGGAGTGGTTTGCAAGTTGCATTACATCTTCTTAGTAAGAAAAAATGCATTCTGATTCTGGATGAATCAGTCAAAAAAATACCATACAATGTGTTTCCATCGAATTGTAGTTCAACATGCAGAAATTCAGACAAATCCAAGCAAAATCGAAAAACAACCCAAAATTCGACATAGGATGGTTATGCTCCGAGGCCTTCAATTGCATTATCACGTTGAATCACACTTACATTGTCGAGCCAGCAGACCAGTGGCACACTTTGTATAAGAACCTAGATAAGTGTCCTGGCTCACCAGGAGTTCCTGTAACTCATTGGTTAAGAGAATCTAACAGGTGTTACAGAGGTCATAGGTTCGATTCCTGCCTGGGACTCTCATTTCTTTTCAGTTGTCCTTTCACCTGTTGCCATTACCATCATTAATAATTGTATTCCGACCTATACAAGTCATATGTATCAAAATATTATTGTATCTCACCTTGCCATTTGGCAGCTCACCATCACTAGTCCTAACTGACATCCATAAGACAGGTCCACTTTGTCTCCCCTCCCCAGCAGCTGCAGTGCAGTCTTTTGTCCCACTAGTCCAACAAGCCTTGCCCCACCACCCCACCCTGGAGTCAAACCCATCTTCACTTGAACAAATCGGATTTCTGCATCTCTGGACATTAGTCTAAAATCACAGGCTGTTGTAAGCTATGTGGAAAAGAAAATTGCATTAATGAAATACCTGGTACATTTTATAAAGGTACAAATCAATACAGCTGCCTCTCAACACTAGTGGCAATGAAAGACAACAACATTTATTAATCATATAGCTGCCAAGTTTGAACTTTTTCAAATGTGTGAAATTTTCATCTCCTCGTGACTGGAATTTCCAAAAATCTTCTGCTGACTTCTGACAATTTCTCAAAGACTTGTGAATGCTACTGAACATGTCCAAAGATGATTCCATGACTTCCGAACACTTCCGAAGTGATCTGATCACAAAACTTGAGTTCATTTCCAGTCTCTCAAATGCAAACTGAAACATGACATTTTAGTGCATTCTGATACAGTTGGGACTCACACATTTATGGGCAATACTATTGAATTGAACTTTTGTTCTTAATGTGTTCAGACAAGTGCACATGAATCGAAAATTAACTTGCCAAAGTTTTTTTACATTTTTAGATAACTTATTATCCCCATATTTCATTTTCAGTTGTTTCCCTCCTTTTCATGACAAGGATTCACCATTTGTAACGGTTCCAAAATTCCTGCCATGGCCTGAAATTTGAGACATTTTGCACGCGGCCAAAAGGTCTCTGTGACGTCATTCGTGTGTAAGGTCAAGCGAGAAACATGGCTGAGAAGGCGAAAAAGCTTAAACCTGGAAAGTTTTGCACAGCTGGCAGCCCCAGTAGTGAATCTTGGTAGTTCTCCAACATTTTTATTCCACGGAACTCACAAAAACAGAGTGATGCACTGGACTGAGTACAAACAAATGACATCACGACTATTCACCAGATCCCAAGTCCTTATCTAGAATTTTAGTGAAAAAGGCCCAACTTTTGCCGCATTTTGAAATAAGTTCCTGGCATTTTTAGTAAATTATATATTTTCCCCTCAAAATGTTTCTTAAAATACCAATTTTCATATTGGAGAAAAAAAACTGGCTTTGAAATTTTGATTCATATGCACTTTAAAGAACAAGTTAGCCAGATTTTTTACCAGGTGTGAGAAATTGGAACACAGGCGTGAGTAGGCGTGACATTGAAGTTTTCAATCCACAGGTGTGCCAATCACGCCTCAGGCATGACACTTGGCAGGTATGCATTTACAGACTAAGTAATTGAACCATAATACTCAAAATGGAGTCTATTGGTGAGTAGCTCACTTGTGTGGATACAAGAAATGGGTTGAAATGGGAAAGAATGGAACAGGGATAAGGAAACCAATGAAGTATAATATCGCAAGCATAATATCGCAAAAAAACAAAAGTAATTGCCAAAAGTAAACAGAAGCAAAGCTGCCAAGGTGGAATGGGTATACAGTTAGGCAGTCTCTGGTCCCCTGGACTCCCCCTCCCCCACCTGCTCTCTACACCCCACCCACCCTCTCCCTTGCAGCTAAATTCTTTTGGCTTTTGCCAAAGTTTATTATACCTGACCCCCTTATCGGCAACCTTTGTCCCTCGTTTTGCAACCCCAAACAAACTTTCTATTCACGAAATTAGCAACTTACCTCAGCTCCTCCACCAAGCGCTCTTCCGTTGATTGCTGCCACACTAACAAGAGGGAGCCTTCCCAGGCGAGTGAGGGTCTTTTGCATAAAGGTACACATTAAGTTTCCTTGTTCAGGTGTATTGATCGCTTTAATGATACTCAAATCAGCCCCTGAGCAAAACGATCCTTCGATTCCATGTAAAACTAGAGCTTTGCCATTTTGCCATTGCTCAAGTTCGTCTACAACTTCAGCAAGTCTTACCATCATATAGCCAGTCAAGGCATTTTTACGTTCGGGATTACACAGCGAGATCAGGGCAATTCCTTCCTGGCTCCCTGTCAATTTAGTTAGTGTTACGTCTCCTTTTCCTAACAATTTGAATGTTTTACGAACTTCAGCTTCATCAAAGCAACTTTGGCTTGTTGTTGAAGCAGAGCAAAGTAGTCTTCTGAACGTTCTTCTGAAAAGAAAACATCGTTTTCTTACGAGGAGAGAACGCATGGTTCCTGTGAAATATTGTTATCCGATGGAGCGATGTTTGAGAAAGAAATCCGAGGGAACCATTGCATAAAGAAAACTATAACTTTACTTGAGTTGTTTTCGTACACGAAGGACACTCTCTGACACATACATGGCCGGTTTACATCTTCTGCTACACTTTGTGACTCATACACCACCTAACACCTCGACGATGTCACGCAAAATAACAATTTGTGTGATAATTGCTGTTGGTACACTAATTTTTCATACAAAGAAACCTCCATGGATCAATTCATCATGCCAGATTTAGTACATATGCGAGATTTCATAGGAATCCGTCTCAAACATGTGGAAATATGAGACCCCAAACTTGTCAATTTTTGCAAGAAATGTATGCCAGGGGGCAAGCCTGCCCCCGCCTGCCTACGGAAATTACAGATCCGATTTTACCTGCTATTCTCTTCATCACCATGGGCATTGACATCGCCTCGTGGAGAATTTACATTGGTTCCTTTTATCTTCGTATTAGATCACCACGTGTTTCTCCTAACATCTCCACCAACTCGACTGGAGTCACCAAGGGATCATCACAGAAACGTTATACCATTTTCTTGTCATTTGTTTTTCTTGTCCTCGCTCTACTCCTTGCAATATGTATGGATATCGAACCTAATCCTGGACCTATTTCCACCGCATCGCCAGGAGAGTCTACATTTACTACCTACTCGTCAGATGCATCGACTTCACGCCAATATACAAGCCTTTTTAACGCCACCAAAAGGATTCAGTTGAAACTCACACGATACAAACATCACCTATTGAACTACACTTTCTTTAAAGAAAACAACTGCATTCCAGTATCGCTGTATCCAAGCCTACCACCACTATACACAGATAACAGAAAATTCTACCGCCGATGGAGATTTATCTCACACTCTGCTGCCTACCGACATTTAAAGCTACTTATCACTGAATGCAAAAGGAAAATCTACACTCTTAACAAGGAACTGTCACAACACAAGGAACTATTGCGCAGCTCTTGCTCACAAGATGCTTTTTTATTTTATACTACCAGATTGGACTCTATGGCCTTATCGCTTGAGTCTCTGCTTGCCAACCGGCGTGCAAAAAAGACCACTCCCATCCGCCGGCGCTGTATCATTAACCACAATCTTGTCGATAATCGCCTTAACTCACAGGTCAATACTAATACTGATAACATACCACCTAATCTTGCTGATAACGTCTCCAACTCAGCTCATTCTCCCACTGTCACCCGCACACGTACACGCTCTCGTCGCAAAACTAAACCTGTTAACCCTTAACTAGATAATTCTTCTGTCATTAATCTCTCCAGCTGTTCTCTATCTACTGACGAGAAATCTGTTCTTTCACGTGGACTCACATTTTGCCCCACACCACGACACATAAACTGGTCGGAAATTTCAGCTGACATTTATGACTTTTCACGACGTATGCGACTAACCGAGTATTTTTTTGACGATAACATTAACACACCCAACGCCAACGAAGACCACAATCCCTTCCATAACAAAAGTACTTGGAACCCCCCCAACGACAGAGAACAAGCCCTTAACACTTTTTTAGACGCTGTGAAACTGGACATCAGCCACCTCTAAACCTAAACCTATTCGTGACAACCTCACAGAAACAGAACGCCAAGCCATACACCAACTCAAACAACGACAAGACATAATTATAAAACCCGCTGACAAAGGTTCTGGTACTGTTGTTATGGACAAAACTTGGTACATCGACGAATGCAACAGACAACTTAATGACACCAAATTCTACCAACACTTGAACGAAGACATCACTGCCGACATACAAAAACGGGTCACTGTTTATGTTAACAGAATGCATCATGACAAACTTATCGACGACAAAACCAAACAATACCTTATACAGACTGACGCAAAACCAGGACGTTTTTACATTCTTCCTAAAATACATAAACCCGGCAATCCAGGACGCCCTATTGTTTCATCTAACAGCCATCCTACTGAACACATATCCCAGTTCGTTGACTACTACCTTCAACCTTTAGTTCATAAACTACCATCCTTTGTTAAAGATACTAAGGATTTCCTTAACAAATTACTTACCATCGGTAATTTACCCGCTAACTCACTATTAGTTACACTTGATGTTTCATCATTATACACTAATATTCCACATAATGAAGGTATTAATGCCTGTGATCACTTTCTACGTACTTCCCCTCACAATATCATTCCCACCGGCACACTTTGTGACCTCATTCGCATGATTCTCACCATGAACAACTTTTCTTTTAATGATAACCACTTCCTTCAAGTCCACGGCACAGCCATGGGCACTAAAATGGCCCCTTCTTTTGCTAACCTTTTTCTTGGGTATTTCGAGGCCAACGCTTTGGAAAATGCCCCTTTTCAACCCCACACGTGGCTGCGATATATCGATGATATTTTTATGATCTGGACTGAAGGTCTGGATAATTTAAAAATTTTCATCGATTATCTTAACAACGTTCACCCTACCATAAAATTCACCAGTTCACACTCTTTTACTAGCGTACCTTTCCTTGACGTTAATGTCTCATTAACCAACGACGGTCATATCTGTACCGACCTCTATACTAAACCTACAGACAAGCACCAACACTTACTCTATTCTTCTTGCCATCCAATGCATACTAAAAAAGCCATTCCTTTCAGTCTAGCACTCCGTTTACGACGTATTTGTTCTACCGACGAAACGTTTAATACTCGCGCTGCTCAACTTACTACATATCTTCTCAAACGCGGTTACAGCCGCAATTTCATCACTAAACAAATACAACGTGCCGCCGACATCCCCCGCAGACTCACTTTACAAACCAAAGACGTCAACAAACCGAAACGTATACCTTTTATAACGACCTTTAATCCATCACTTCCTCACATCTCTAGCATCATCAAAAAACATTACAATTTACTGCTATCTTCTAACCGCTGCAAAAACATTTTTCAGCATTTGCCTGTTGTTGCCTTCAGACGTTGCCCTAATCTCCGTGACTTACTAGTCACAGCTAAACTTTCTTCTAATTCTACTAATTCACACCTACAACTCCCTTCCGGTTGTTTCCGTTGCGGTAAAAATTGCGCTACTTGTCCCTACATTTCAGATGGACTCACAAGCTATACTTTCTCTTCTACAGGTGAAACGCGCCATATTAAATCTAACCTGACCTGTGACACTAAAAACCTCATTTACATGATTCAATGCAACCGCTGTAATTTACAATACATAGGCGAGACTAAACGACGTATAAAAGACCGATTTAATGAACACCGCCGTACCATAGATAACCCTAACACCAAATCTAAACCTACCACAGTCGCGGAACATTTCCTCTCCTCTCCTAACCACACTGCTAATGACATGCAATTAATCCCCATTGAGAAAATATTTTCTAACAGAGACTCAATCCGTAAGGCCAGGGAAGCTTTTTTAATTTCAGAAGGCAGAACAATTGATCCTGAAGGTCTTAACATCCGCGAAGAAACATATTAGTTAATTTTTTCTTATAAGTTTATCTTTTTTTAGACCTTTTTTCTAGTATTTTATTTTACACTGTCAATCATTTTAGTTCTACGTGTTTCCGGTATATAACTACATAAACACCCCTTCCAATGTAAATTCTCATTGTACCTGAAGAAGGCTGGTTTGGCCAGCCGAAATATAGTACACAAAACTTAAAACCATTCTACGTTGTATCGGCCCTTGCTTTTATACTCTCTGCTAACTTTTAAGCCGAATTTCAGCTAGTTTTCTAAAGTTTATCGGTAATGAATTCTCGACGTTCTTCAAACATTTAATTTTTGCAAGTGCAAAAACGGCGTTAATTTTTGTATATTAGCCCCATAGAATGCCTCAATATCGCTGTTGCCGTTCATACAAGGAAACAGATGGAAGTTATTTTCTCACCACACAGTACAAAAGAGTAAGATATCAGAGAATTAAACTTTTGCTATAAATCTAGAGCTCTTTTCAATTGAGTGTCGTAAAACCAAAACCAAAGGAATTACTCTGACCAATCACAACAGAAGAAAGCAACGCAAGGAGCCAATCAGAATACGAAGCAATTACATGTAGCCGGCGCAAAGCGCGGGAAAATAAAGTCGCGATTAGTTTTGGTTTTGCTTCTCATTGGTTGAGAAAGTGGCGCGAGTTTTCCTGGCCAATCACAGAGTGAAACAATGCAAAACCAATGCAAATAAAATCAGAAAAATACAATTTGCGAAAATACATGAACGAAAAAATAAAGTGCCGAAACTCAACTTAGGGAGATGACGCAAAACTCTGTCTCTGTGTCTACCCCTGTCTTGATTGATTTTACAGAGTTCAGAAAAAGAGGGGGAAGAAAGAGTGGAGGAGTGGGAGAGGGAGCCGTGGGAGGGAATCCCACCCTCCCTCCCCAAGTCATTTACATTGTTTCTGGGATGGTTACTCTCTTGGTTATCTAGGGAATATATTGTTGTTTTAAGGTTTACAGTGGGATATTATGGTTGGTAATGCGCACAAAGATAAGACAACAACAAACATAGAGCCGAAAGAGTGATGAGTTTTTTGTTCTAAGGCGGTTTTACATGAGGCATATTTCTTCTTAAAATGATAGTGTGTTGTAAACTTAAGTCTTGTTAGAAAGTTATGTCAGAAAAAGTCAAATTTGGCAGGTTTTCCAGTGTTACCGTCAGAACCGTGAGAACCGACTGAGAAAGACTGAGAACCCAGTTAAATGCAGCGCATGCGTAGTTAGTTAAAAAATTGAGATTGATCTCTTTCAGGCCAAGTCTCCGAAATACGCGTATTTCTCGAAAACTGCCTGTTAGAATTTCACGAAATTTGGCAGGAAAATACTTCAGGAAACAAGAAAGTAGGTTATTGCAACCATTCTGAAATTTAACAGAGGAAATTGTAAATAATGGAGTTACCTTTCAATGACGGATAACTAAAAATCGGCCTGTTAAAATATCATTAGTACAGTGTCTACATGTGAGTATTGTGACAAGTTTGTTTCAGGCATATGATAGAGAAAATCTAACGACTGAATTTTCCGCAAATATAAAAAACCCGATTTTAAATTGATGTTTTTATCCAGTCACGTTATCATGGCAACAGCGCACACGTCAACGTCATGGCAACAGCGCACACGTCAACGTAACTATCAAAATTCGAAAGTCTATCCTTTTAACGCATGTCCTGCCAATTTTGGGGACATAGAGTTCAACGGTTTCAGAATAAAAGGCAAATGCTACACAGGTTTCAAAAACTGTTCGACCACCTTAATTTGAGAGATATTCTAGTCGCCTGAAGCTACATCCCAAGCTTCATATTTTTATTACTGGCTGTATCCCTTTTCCTACATGGTCTCCATACCTCTCATTTTTCGTCTTTATAGTGTTTTCACGATGGCCATGTTGGTGTCCTAAAACAAAGAAACGGCGGCCACGTTGGTGTCCCAAACTAAACCTCTGGGAATTGAACTCTATTTTTATGCAAATACTCTCTTTCGTTTCAGTAAACCAATATAGCTGGTAGTCACGTGAATGACTTTTGGGCCTTTTTTCGTCCATGTTATTACGTTCGACGTTAGGAGAACGCAGCCTAATCTTGGGTGCCCTGATACGAAGTGGTTAGATTTTTCGTCGCTCGTGTACCATTTCATAAATGATATCAACCTCACTCTGTTATTTACGCCTGGTCTAGTAAAGTTCGACGTTTGACTCAATAGGCGAACTTACAGTAACTAATTTGGGTCGACCTAAACTGTAAAGTACGTCGTTTGACACGGGCTTTGCAGACCGAAATTCTTTTAAACTGATTTTCGAGTGAAATGAACTATGGTAAGCACACCAGCGCGTGACGAGTATAATAATCGAAAGCTTCCCGTAAAATCAAGTACTGTTTGTGTTGTACAACATAGAGCAAAGTCAACCGACGTCGGCGTCGATTAGTACATAATTTTCCCTAACTGATCTACGATTACAACTAGTTGATATTTCATCACTTTAGTTCCCTCTTCAGTTGTATCAAGGTAATTTTCACTACTGCTTAAGTAGTGTTCATAACTGCGATGATCATTCACATTGATATTCATTCATTAATCCGCAGTTCAAATATGATTTTCATATATTCAGTCATTAATCTATTAGAGGGTCATTTCCAGTGCTTTAGATAAGCAAAACATCACGTGGTGAGTTACTCTCAGTCTGCAATCCAGGCTACATTTTCTTGAAACACCTCGTTCCCCAATCGAATAAATTTCTTTTGCTACGTAATCTTGAAAAAAGTCAGGCTACTTTATAGTTTTATGTGATGTTAAGCCCCGGCTACACGTTCTAACATTGTTAGAAGAACACGTCCCAACATTGTTGTAAGAACGCTTCTAACAATGTTGGATACGCATGTAACATTGTTGGAAACACGTCGCTTGGGCGGTCTGACTTCAACAATTTCCACCTGTGCCATCTGCCATTAGGCTTTCCGATTGGAGACTGGGCCTTTTACTCTGATTGGTCTTTGCAATACAACATTGTTGAAAGGGCGGCTACACGCTTCAACATTTGTTGTATGTTGGAGAAAATGTTTGATCGAAATCAAAACATTCTTCCAACAAAAAATGTTGAACAAACGTCATCAAACATGCATGCTACACGTTCTAACATTGCTCATCCAACAAATGTTTTATAACAATGTTTGAACGTGTAGCCGAGGCTTTAAGGCATACGATATTCTGATGTCAAGACGTACGAGGATTCTCCGACGCTTTTGTGCCTCACACAAACTTGGCAGTATTTCCTTGAAATATCGCTTGTTGCATTCAAACAGTTTTCGCTGCAAAAACAACATTGAATCAGAGAGCGCGGGGCTATCTTGAACAAACTGTTTTCAAGTCTGTAGCCCGGATTGTAGCTTACGCAGGTTTCCAGGACAAAAAAGTCTCGTTACAGCTTTCCAGCGGCTAAGAAGCAAATATATATTTTTTTATAAATAAAAACTCCTGCGGAAATGTTAACACAGGCTCCTTTACGTCGAATTTTTTTAAACAGCGATAAACGCTGAAAAGTACGTCGCATTACTGACGAAACTTTTGTATTCGTATTTGTACAATTGTCAATAAGCATTATTCAATATGCTGGCCACATTAATCATTATTTTTTCATTAATGTCTTTATCTGTCTTCGCTCATCTTCTTCATCACCTGAAAGGAAATTAAAACGCAAAAGTACTTTTTATAAGTTTTAATGATAATTTCTGATCACTTTTCACAACCTACAGTGTTTCTTCTAACACTTTCAGAGCATACTAGCATATCATCTTTCTCGCAGGCACATCACACCATCACCATCATTGTTAATCACATTATCACGCTGAATCACATTTACATTGTCGAGCCCGCAAACCAGTGGGACACATTGTACAAAAACCTAGCCGACCTGGCTCACCAGGGGTTCCAGTAACTCAGTGGTTAAAGCATCCGACCGGAGTTACGGAGGTTGTAGGTTCGATTCCTGCCTGGGACTCCGAATTTCTTTTCAGTTGTCCTTTCGGCCGTTGCCAAGCAACTAGCATATCATCTTTCAGAGCATAATTCCAAAAAGAAGCTGGGT
Organism: Pachyseris speciosa; assembly: GCA_016490735.1. NCBI lineage: Eukaryota > Metazoa > Cnidaria > Anthozoa > Scleractinia > Pachyseridae > Pachyseris > Pachyseris speciosa. Next base: position 188,586 of record JAEMWC010000733.1, read on the forward strand.
GAGAGGGTGTTAATTTTGTGTAGCGAAACCAGGCAAGTAGTTAATGTGGCCAATCACAACAAACGGAACCAATCCGCCCAAATATACCATTACTTGCGTAAAAGTGCGGAAAAATGCGTCACCCACCTTGGGTTTTGGTTGACGTTCTAAAAGGTACTAGTATTTGCACCTGAACCTGACTGAAGTAATAAAAGGAACACGTAAACAGAGATTCCACAACTTACCGACACAAACAGCTTCAGCCAGCAAGTTCTCTTAGTGAAGCCAGGAAGATGTTGGGAATTATGATATGAGTGGAGCCTGTCAGTTGAAACAAGATCAAACTGAAGTTGAAGTTGATTTTTTGTTGACTTGATATTAAATAAATACAGAATTTCCTGACCCGCAGGTAGCATAGCTAATCTAGGCGGGCCAGGAGATAAGGAAATATGAAAGACTGCTAAAAAGAATATGTTGATAACTATTGTTAAATCGCCAACTCTGAAGCGGAAAGAAAACAAATTCCGAGATTCGATGGATTACTACTAGCAAAACACCGCAATCTGCTGCTGATTCTCTTAGATTGTGTAACAATAATAATAATAATAATAATAATAATAATAATAATAATAATAATAATAATAATAATAACAACTTTATTTTTGCGTCAAAGTACTTTAGCATACCTGCTAATTGGAGACACAATAACAAATCTCAAATCAAATCAAATTAAATCAAATGTTGGTTTTTGAGGAGAGGGGAAAACCGGAGTACCTGGAGAAAAACCTCTCGGAGCAGAGTAGAGAACCAACAAACTCAGCCCACATATGACACCGAGTCCGGGAATCGAACCCGGGACACATTGGTGGAAGGCGAGTGCTCTCACCACTGCGCCAACCCTGCTCCTTGCAACCCTGCTGCTTGCGTTGTCAGTTCCTTCGCCTTACTCACAGGAATGAACGAAGGCGCCGAATAAAGACGCACTCAAATTCTCGCTTTGTCAGCAATTAGTTGCTTAGGATAGTCAAGTGCTGTCAGTCGAAGAGTAAAAAGTTTGTGGATAAATTTGAAGTGTCAACGGTGGCAGACAGTCTACTGTACCGTATTGTCTCTGTTTTGATGATACCAGTGAAAATATGTTTGGGATGATTGGAGGAAAAATGGGGATACATGTATTTGTGGTGTGGTTTCTGGTAAACTTGATAGTGGATTTTGTGATATTGCATGGCGGAAATGGTTAAGTGATAATGTGAGGTCGAGATAGTGGATAGTGTGGCAGTCGGAAGTGAAAGTGATTGGTATTTGAGTGGGGTAAGATGTGGAGAGGTTAGTGCCGGTAATTAAGTTGGTTAGGTTAGCTTTGTTAGTGAGCATAAAACCACGATCTATGTAGCGATTGAAAACAAAAATGCCATTAGTGCGACGGTTAGTATTGTAAAAAAAAAAAACAAACAAACAAACAAACAAACAAACTCGCTGAGCAGAAGCACAAGGTCAGCGATTTGCAAGCCTGCGTAGCAATCGCATAAAAGGGTGGGAGGGGGGCTGGTGAACCCCCTCCGCCACGTTTTTCTCCCGATTCACCAGCCCCTTCCCACCCTTTTATGCGCCTGCTATGCAGGCGAGCGATTTGCAGACTATGGTAGCTGCCCATGGCGACCCCCTTGATTTTGCTGTGGTATTACCAGCAATGAAAAAAATGCGCTGGTTGATGAAATTTATTAAGGTTAAATAAAAAATCCCTCTATAAGTTAGCCAGGTTAAGTAATTTGCAGCTGTTAATGATGGCATGGATTGTGTCGGGGTGTGTAATGTTGGTGGTGTATAATGAAGTGAAATCAAAAGTCGTCAGGCAGTAGTGGTCTAAGTCGGTGATCCAAAGGTTGTCTAGTAAATGTAGTAGGTCTGTTGAGTTATAAATTAAAGGGGATCCTATGTTTCGTTCTTTGAAAAGGTCTTTCAGTCGTAAAATGATACTGTCCAGTTGTGTGCCCAGTAAACGCGAAGGGTTAGAGGTTATCCAGCTGTGAGCAGTAATCATAGGTCGGCCAGTTAGTAGATTAAGATTAGCAGGAGAAGCAGGACTGTCAAGTTTGTGGACTTTAGGTAGTAGTTTCATGTAAGGCACTTGTATTTTGTGAGAAGGAGGTTCTAGTAAGCGTTGGTTGTCAGGGACAGTTATTACTTTGTAAAATCTCAATTTTAGTTTCCGCAAGAATGAGTAAGAGTCTTTAGTGGTTTTAGGTATGTCAAAATTGGTAATTAGTTTGTATGTAGACGTGTCTGAGAAATGCCGTTTGTATTCTGTAGAGTACCACGAGATGGTTACTAACCTCCATCCCATGTTTTTGTCTGTCACAGTAAGGATAATGTCATCGTTTCTGGATAGTAGGTGAATGTGGGATGTGAGGTCGGTTGTAATGTTAGATAGTTCTGGTCGCATGATTGTGAGTAAGTTAGTGTTTTGTAAGAATTGCTCACTGTAAGATATGGTTTGGTGAACATAACCTATAATATGTAAATTAAACTTAGGTCTACACTGTTCTTCTTGCAGCAGTTTAAGGGGATTCTGTTTATGGTAAGGCCTGTAACGGTGTATTGATTTTTTGGCTTTTGAGGGCTTGGCTTTCTGATATGATGCCTTTTTGCGGATGAGGGTGCAGAGAGCAGCGTAGACTTCTGAGTGAACAGTATGGTAGAGTGGCGATGAGCTATAAGATGTAGTGGTGGTTGGGATGAAGTTAGTGCCTTTATTCAGGACGGAGATGATGTCTTCAGGTACGCTATGGCTTGTAAAATTGTGGATCTTGTTGCAAGAATTAAGCTTCTCTTCTTCATTTTTAATAGTGGTTTGCCTTTTAAGTAGAGTAAGATGTTCTAGTAAAATGGAGATGTTGGAGAAGGAAAGGGCGAGGCATTGAGGGTTTTGAGTCGTCGTCTTAATCTGTGGCCATGGTTGTGATGTGATTTCTTCAGGAAGGTAGATCTGTAGTTGTGGAATGAGACTTGTGCTTTTTCTTTTTTTCTTTATGATCGCCGCGACCAGCCCCCCCCCGAGAGATGTTTTACCCCAGCCGGTGAGAAATACCATGACTTCGCGCAATGCATGTACTGAAACGCTTTCAAATTAAGTAAACAATGGGATAACGTACCGATCAACACTTCCCAGTCTTTCTTAGCAGCAGTTACCTGAAAATACAACAGAAACAAAACCCAGTTTGTAGGTTCATAATCAACGCCTTCTGACACATTTAGTGCTGCAAACGGTCTTCTTTGCAATTTAAGAGATTTAACAATAAACGAGGTTGTGCATCTAAAAACCTTATTCTCAACCCAGCTAAATGTCTTTAATATGATTTGTTTTATAGCTACCAGCAACTTTCGCCCGTGAATTTTTCGCCGTCCCGTCCCCATTATCTGCCCCTGGGTCTCCGAAGACAATCTGACCCCTGCAGTAAAAAATATCAATATTTCTTACAGTGTTTACCTCGTACGCTGTTCTTGTTTCAGAGAAACAAACTCCGCCGACAATAAAGATGATGAGTCGGGGACCGGCCCGAGCTTCTGTAGGGCCCTGAAGGACACAAGTCGATAACATGGGATCACGAAAAGTGTTCTCGTCAAAAAAAAAAAATGAAGACACTTAGGTTACAGACGCACTTGAAGGTACGAAATAAGCAGTTTTCTATATAAAAAAAGTTCACCTTTTCCTTGTGCCAGTGACCATAACGGGCGCTGTCGAAATAAAATGAAATTTTTTTTTTGCGTGAATGTTGTGTTCATTAAGTATTGTGAACGAATGTTGTTTGTCCTCTTGTTTTTTACTTTTTCTTCTCGTTTTTTATTTTTATTTTTTATTTTTTTATGTTCCATATCACTGAAAATAGGGATGAGACCTAGCAGTACATTTGATTAAAAGATTGAGGACAAAACTACTGCATAATTTGACAACCAATAATAAAAATTGGATTAAGAAGGGCGTCTGGTATTTGCTTCCTCAGTCCAGCCAAGGTAACCCATCGTAGGAACACAGCTTATTCATGGGGTAGTTTCCAACTATACGAACAGTAGGACCATTGCACTCCAAACACGAAACATCATTTCTGTTATAACATACTTAATGAATATGTGAATGATCATCGCAGTTATGAACACTACTAAAGTAGTAGTGAAAATAAAGCCTGAAAAATTTTTTTCAGGCTTTAATTTCACTACTGCTTCAGTAGTGTTCATAACTGCGATGATCATTCACATATTCATTCTTTAATCCGCAGTTCAAATATATGACTTTCATATATTCATTCTCACATAACATACTTACCTAACAGCTTGACCTACAAGGAATAAAAAAAGAAACGAAATTAATGCGAAATTGTTAGATTTGCGAACAGTAGACGACGCGGACAGTTTGGCCCGTAACAACAGGAAACGGAATACCACCAGGGTATACGAAAATTGAGCTCCAAAAACTCGTAAGAAACAAAAACATACGAAACATAAAATTGCCAGTGAATGCTCAGAGAACATAAGTGGTCAAAAAGGGTAACAACATACCCTTCGTGCCATCACCCCCCCCCCCCCCCACCCCTCAATAGGACTTATAGAGGGCTCTGTTCCTTCATTGACAAAAATAAACGCAATGAAACAAACAGTGATATCCAATAATCAAACCGAAAAGCGTACCCTCAGGTGAAGCTTCAACTTTCTCCAAAACATCATCGCAAACCCTGGCTCTCTAAAAGATACAAGTAATGCTTCACTAGATCACATACCTTTGCTACTCAGAGCACTGCCACCAGATCGCTGAGATGCATATGGATACAGGGAAGTACTCAATTTTTCATCAACGGCGTCCTAAAAGAACAGACAATTAACGAAAAACAAATCAACTGAAAGATGCAGTAGAAAGGAGGGTACAGAAGAACGGAAGGAGAGGAGAGGAGAGGAGAGGAGAGGAAAGGAGAGGAGAGGAGAGGAGAGGAGAGGAGAGGAGAGGAGAGGAGAGGAGAGGAGAGGAGAGGAGAGGAGAGGAGAGGAGAGGAGAGGAGAGGAGAGGAGAGGAGAGGAGAGGAGAGGAGAGGAGAGGAGAGGAGAGGTGAGAGCAGGATAACTTAAAGTGCACCTCACCCCAAAATATTTTTTTGCTAAAATAAATCTTTGCACCTGTTCGAAACGCATTGTGCCTTTTAGCGCTTTTCTAAACCAAATCTTGACTTTTTATAGGCTGTAAAAGATTCGAATTCTAACCATCATCTGTTTCACGACCGAGTCATAAGAGGCATGGGTCTATTCCCGATTTGACGTCACAAACTGATTTGCATCGCGGTAAGTCTTTGTAAACATGTATGCAAATCGGTTTGTGACGTCAAACCGGGAATAGACCCATGCCCCCTCTGACTCGGTCGTGAAACAGACGATGGTTAGAATTCGAATCTTTTACAGCCTATAAAAAGTCAAGATTTGGTTTAGAAAAGCGCTAAAAGGCACAATGCGTTTCGAACAGGTGCAAAAATTAATTTTAGCGAAAAAATATTTTGGGGTGAGGTGCACTTTAAAAGGTATTGAAGCCCATCAGTGCTTTTAAAAATGTTTTCCCAAAAAAGACTTTTTAAGTATATCGAAGTTATAAATTATTGACTAAAACTAATTACCAAAATTCTTTAGTTAATGTTTGTTTTGGTAAAATAGATTTTAGCCACGTATATTGAAAAACAGGATTAAAAAAGAGCAGTGATTCCTTGTAGTGCATTCTGATATGCAACTCGGGTTGTATCCGTAAGTGCAAAATATGTGCAAAATGCCAATTATGACATGGCTACAGTACAGTTGAGCTGCATTCTCTAAGTTGACTACCGTAAAAGCTCTATTAAGTATTAAGCCCCCCTCTCTAATAAGCCCCCCGTTTGGAAGTCGGTTTTTATAATAAGCCCCCCTCTCTAATAAGCCCTCCCCCCCCCCTTCTTGGGACATGAGATTTTGTAATTAGTCCTTTTCCCTCTTACGAAGTCCACTTCATGTGGCCCAGTTGGGTCGTTTTTAAACAAATATACACCCAAACGCAATACTGTTTGCTGCTCCGTATTAAATACTTAAGTTTTCACTGCAGTTGTTTGAGTTTTGTACAAAAACTATTTTAATTTTAAGAGGAAAACGACGTGTTTAAGATTTGAAATAAGCCCACGTCTCTATTAAGCCCCCCGTTAATGAGGGCTGAAATTAAATAAGCCCCCCGGGGGGTTAATAGAGCTTTTACGGTATTCAGTTATTCACAATCAGTTATTTATTTAGTAAAAATTGGTCGATGCTGCTAGTGTTGATGAAGCCTGTGCTGACCTCCATGATGTCCTTCACCACTGGGACCCATCGGGACAGCTCGAACACTGAAGAGCGTTCTTTTCTGGTAGGTTTTGTTCCTTTCCTGGCACCAGACTACGGTAGTTGGAAAACAAAATTGGTAAGCATTTGTCTCAGGGCTGAAATATCGCTTGTTTGTCAAACTTTATGAGACACAGTTACCGAAAAACAAAGGAAGTAGAATTGAGCCTCAACCATGAAATTAGATCAATGCAATGTGATTCAACACAGAGCAACACCCAGGAGCCCGGTAGGAGGGCCTCCCGGGAGCAACACACAGGGGCACCCAACGAGCCAAGTCATCCAAAGCTATAGAAAGTCATTTTTGAGTACCTTATGGTGTTTGAAGTCTGCTATGATTTCCCCATTGCGAATCTTTTAGGCCACGTTTTAGTTACGAAAATCCGAGTGCACTCTTTAATTGATGCCAAAAGCCTCAGACGAATTACCCTCCAACGAACAGATATCTACCGAACTTGTCGTTGTGTGCCCCTGAACACAACGGAAATGTAAGAGAAATGAAAAGTTAATGTGAGAACGAACGACACGTGTCACATAATCATGAATCTAGCATTTGACCTAGTTTGCCAGGAGTTCCAGGCAGCTCAGTTTTTCGCACATTTGATGACAAGTGTGCAGAATACCATGGGTTACATCTCCATCGGGAATCAGTTATTTTCTTTGCGCCACGTTCATGAGATGCTGAATACTGCATCTTTTGTCCAAAATTTATATTAGTGAGGTCTCTTCCACTGTGACTGCAGAGCCATTATTACTACATTGTAGGTAACAATACGCAACCAAAAAAACGTGCTGTAAACAGTCTCTGAGTATACTTACATCTTGTATAATGGGAACTCCAAGATAAGACATGTTCTTTATTATAGCTCTGAATAAAAGACAAAAAACAAAAGCCGTTTCACTAAGGAACTCAATCAATCTTCTGAACACTGGTATAGTGGTTGGTGTTTTGAGGATCTAACGATTTTAGGAACAGACAAACAGCAAAATAATGAGATTTAAAAACTGAAATAACAAACCGGTACTCTGAAGGGATCTGTGCATGCTCACATAGCTTGGCCAAATTTTCTTCACTGATGCCTAAGAAAAAAATAAAGCTTTAGATGGGGTTAAATGCAATTTAACCTAGTTAACGTCTAGGAGCAAGTCTTTGCTCAGTTTATTGGCATGGCGTTTGCGTTTGCTGTTAGCCTTTCTGGCTTATGTCTGATGTCTTCAGGCAGTCCAGTGGTCAGCGGGAGTCCTGTTTATTTTATGCGTGCACCTTTTCCATGCGCTGGTAGTTTTTACTTGCTCTGCGTACGGGGCGTTACAGCTCGTGTGTTTTCGAGTATTTCTGTTCTACTTTTTCGGGGCTTATTGACCTTAAGTTGTTCGCAGTCGACGGACTTCGCTTCCATTGGTATTGTCCTTTCTTAGTAGCTTTTTTCCGCCGTTTTATTGAGGGTTTTTGCAGCGTTATCTTTCGCATCTCATTGTCGCGTGTTGGCGCCTTTTTTCTGGTGTGCTCCAGTCCGACATGGTAAATCTTCACGCTCAATCTACAACAGCTCGACCCTACAGCTTCCACTTCATTCCCCCTCATCGTCTAGGTCGCGGTTGTAGTCAGGACGCCTTTTCCACGGGAGCTTCTTCCTCTCTTTCGGTTGAGATAGCGATGGCCGTGGCACAAGTACAGTTCTCGGCCACTGTTCGCGTCGATCGGGGATCCCACCGCTCCGGTGTCATGCGCTCCACCGGTTATGATGAGTGTTGGTTTTAGTGCTGCGAGGGTCGTGGCTGGCTCTTGTACGGTTTTTGCAGGTATGTTGAGGTTGCATTCATTACTGGCTTCAACTCGGTCCGCTTCGGGGATTTTTCGTGAACCTCTGGCGGTTAGTGGTAAGTATTTGGTAGAGTATTTTTCCCGGTGAGCGATTAGCGGTTTTTACCTTAGCGTTATTTATTAGCGTACATTTGTGCTTTTTAGCGGTTTACGGTGCCCTGTCTTTAGCGGTTAGGGGTATTTATTAGCGTACATTTTGTGCGACTAGCCCAGTGGATTTGCGTGTCCTGTCTTAAAGCGGTTAGTGGTATTTTCAGTACACAGTTGTGCGACTATCTCGGCCCGCTGCTGGGTTTTTTTTTTTTCGTGAACCTCTTGCGGTTAGTGGTAAGTATTTGGCGGATTTGCGTGTTCTTAGCGGAATTTATTAGTGTACATTGTGCATTTAGCGGTTTACGGTTTCTAGCGGGTTTGCATGTCCTGTCTGTAGCGGTTAGCGGTATTTGTTAGCGTACTTTTTGTGTGATTAGCTTAGTGGATTTGCGTGTCCTGTCGTAAGCGGTTAATATTTCTATACATTTTATTTATAAACCTTTATGTCAGTGGTATTTTTAGCGCACATTTTGTACGACTAGCGGCTGGCGGTTTGCGTGCCCTGTCTTTTACGATTCGCGGTAGTTATTACCATACTTCTGTGCGACTAGCGTTTGGCGGTTTTTCTGCGAATTTGCGTGACCTGTCATAACCCTAGCTGATTAACCCTTGGGATCCCTTGGGCAGAGGGTAACCAGTGTCACCACCACGTTTAGCATTCTATGCTTCAACGGTAGCTGGTTTTATTTTCATGTTTTTGCGGTGCGGTTATTTTTTATTTATTTAGTTATTTATTATTAATTTAGTTAATGCAATTTACTTTAGTTACTACTAGTAGCATTTTCAGTTGGTCGGTTAGCGGTTTTTTGTTAGAGGATTTGCGTGTCCTGTCTGGGGTGTTTGTATCCCTTATGCGTTTTTGCAGGACTGTAGCTATATGCAGTTGTCGGTGTTTTGTTGCGTATTTGTTTTTTGTGGTGAGCAGTTTGTTAGCGTTGTTTGCGTGTCCTGTATGGGGTGTTTGTATCCCCAATGTGTTCTGCAGGACGGTGGAAGTGTGCGGTTGGCGGTGTTTTGTTGCATCGTTTTTTGCGGTGAGCGGTTAGCGTTTTGTAGTGGATTTGTGTGTCCTGTCTAGGGTGTTTGTATCCCTTATGCGCTATGCAGGATGGTAGTGGTGTGTGGTTGGCAGTGTTTTATTGCGTATTGTTTGTGGTGAGCAGTTGGCGGTTTTATTTGCGTTTTTGCATGTCCTGTCTAGGGTGTTTGTATCCCCAATGCGTTTTTGCAGGCCTGTGGCGGTGTGCGTATAGTTTTTGTTGCGTGTTATTATTGATTTACTTAATGCTATTTAACTTTAGTTACTACTACGAGCATTGTCACTTGGTCTGTTAGGGGTTTTTTGTTAGAGGATTTGCGTCCTGTCAAGGGTTTTTGTATTCCTTCTGCGGTTACCAGGACTGTAGCCATATGCGGCTAGTGGTATTTAATAGGGTTAAATGTAATTTAACTTAGTTAACAACCTGGAGTAAGTTTGCTCCTTGGTGGCGTGGCGTGGCGTAGCATGGCGTAGCATGGCGTTAGCGTTTACTGGCGTATAGTTTGAGCACGGGTGGCTCATTAACATTTGGGCGTTTGTTGTTACATTACTGTTTTGGGCCTGGTTCAGGTCTGCGGGCAATTGCATGGCCAGCGGGATCCTCTTGCAGTTTAGGCATGCTCCTTTGCATGTGCTCAGAATTTCACTCTACTCAGTTTTGTGTGTGCGTATAGTTTTTGTTGCGTGTTATTATTGATTTACTTAATGCTATTTAACTTTAGTTACTACTACGAGCATTGTCACTTGGTCTGTTAGGGGTTTTTTGTTAGAGGATTTGCGTCCTGTCAAGGGTTTTTGTATTCCTTATGCAGTCACCAGGACTGTAGCCATATGCGGCTAGTGGTACTTAATAGGGTTAAATGTAATTAAACTTAGTTAACAACCTGGAGCAAGTTTGCTCCTTGGTGGCGTGGCGTGGCGTGGCGTGGCGTGACGTAGCATGGCGTTAGCGTTTATTGGCGTATAGTTTGAGCATGGGTGGCTCATTAACATTTGGGCGTTTGTTGTTACATTACTGTTTTGGGCCTGGTTCAGGTCTGCGGGCAATTGCATGGCCAGCGGTATCCTCTTGCAGTTTAGGCATGCTCCTTTGCACGTGCTCAGAATTTCACTCTACTCAGTTTTGTGTGTGCGTATAGTTTTTGTTGCGTGTTATTATTGATTTACTTAATGCTATTTAACTTTAGTTACTACTATGGGCATTGTCACTTGGTCTGTTAGGGGTTTTTTGTTAGAGGATTTGCGTCCTGTCAAGGGTTTTTGTATTCCTTATGCAGTTACCAGGACTGTAGCCATATGCGGCTAGTGGTATTTAATAGGGTTAAATGTAATTTAACTTAGTTAACAACCTGGAGCAAGTTTGCTCCTTGGTGGCGTGGCGTGGCGTGGCGTGGCGTGGCGTTAGCGTTTATTGGCGTATAGTTTGAGCACGGGTGGCTCATTAACATTTGGGCGTTTGTTGTTACATTACTGTTTTGGGCCTGGTTCAGGTCTGCAGGCAATTGCATGGCCAGCGGTATCCTCTTGCAGTTCAGGCATGCTCCTTTGCACATGCTAGCGTATATTTGCGGTGAGTGGGTTATTTTATTATTATTTATTTATTATATTATTCTATTTATTTACATATATATATATAAACATTGTTTTTGTTTGTTTGTTTGTTTTGTTTTGTTTTGTTTTGTTTTTTTTTTTTTGTGGCTCTGTGTGTCCTGCCTAGGGTGTTTGGTCTCCCTTCTGTGTTTTGTGAGACTGTAGGGAGTGTTTTGTCCTAGACGTAGTTTGCGTGACTTCAGCCATTGGAGGTTAGCGGTATTTGCGAGTTCTTGTTTACAGCGAGATTCCTTTGTGCTCGCCCAGGGCCTACCCACATCTACACTGTCATCATTTTTACATATCAGCCCAACATCGCTAGGTCTGTTTCCGCTGTTAGGATGGCCGTTTGAGTCCAGAGGGTGCTCTTTTGCCAGCTGTTGAACAGTCACTCTTCCGTTTTGCATCACTTTTGGCCGACAACGTCCACCACTTATCCATCATGAGGTACATCAGTGTAGTGTGGTCCCTTCACATTACAGTGGTTTACCTGATCACTTGGTCAACTGTCTGCCGCTGGAGTGTGTCCTGAGGGCTATAGGCATGTACAGGGTTCCTCTCCTATTACGATTATCTCTTGCAGGTCATTCAGTACACGTCAGTCCTCACATCCCAGGACCGTGTCTTGCTCCAGTTCTCTGGCTTTTACACGCAGGCTAGTTCATCACTATTTTATGTTTGACCCTGGTGTCCACCTCAGTGGTGTTAGTGACGTGCAGGCTAATGCGTTGGTGGATCCTACATGCTTCAGTGTTCACATCAAGTCCTCTGCGACTGAACAGTGCATTTTCCGTGGGCTGTGTCATCTACTTGGACCGGGGGGAACAAGTTATTTGCCTGGTGATTGCCTTGAATTGGGTAGCTTTCTGGCTATTTTGTGTCTTTTTACTATTCAGCGGTTGTCTTGTTTGGTCCAATCTCTTTTTACACTCTGCTCGTTATCATGGTTCTTACCCGGGCCACAGCTGACAGATTGGTGCTGTCACTACTGCAGCTTTCCAGGGAGTCCCAGATCATTTTCTTTCAAGTCCTTAGGCCAGGGGCTTAGTGGTGCCTACAACGTTACGTCCACTCTACAGTTCAGATGTTCTTACTCGGGTGTTTATCAGTTGGTTTAGCAAGTTGTATTTTGATGTCACTTCATTTGGAGTTGGGTGCCTCAGGTTTGGGCCCCCTTGGGGCTGTGGCTCAGTGGCCACGAGCCCCCATTTCTCCGGGTTGTTACCCGGAGGTCCTTCGGCATGGCGGGCGGGGCTCGTGGCTGGGTTGCGGGTACGGCAGGCTTATGGGGTGTTCTACCGACCTGGGTTTGGGTCGGCGGTACCAGCCCCCAGGCCCCTGAGCACCCAACCACCAGTTGCGACGCAGACGTTAAATGGGGTTAAATGCAATTTAACCTAGTTAACGTCTAGGAGCAAGTCTTTGCTCAGTTTATTGGCATGGCGTTTGCGTTTGCTGTTAGCCTTTCTGGCTTATGTCTGATGTCTTCAGGCAGTCCAGTGGTCAGCGGGAGTCCTGTTTATTTTATGCGTGCACCTTTTCCATGCGCTGGTAGTTTTTACTTGCTCTGCGTACGGGGCGTTACAGCTCGTGTGTTTTCGAGTATTTCCCCTCCCTTCCCTCCCTTTAGTTTTCTTCTTCTTCTTCTTCTTACTCTTATTCTTATTATTTATTTATTTACTTGTTTTTTCTTCCACTGAACTCCTAGTTCAGTGTGACGGGTGCTTGGTTTGGGGCCTGGTGTGGCGGGCGGGGCTCGTGGCTGGGTTGCGGGTACGGCAGGCTTATGGGGTGTTCTACCGACCTGGGTTTGGGTCGGCGGTACCAGCCCCCAGGCCCCTGAGCACCCAACCACCAGTTGCGACGCAGACGTTAACTGGGTACTCCAAAGCAAACTACTGCACAGTACATGAAAATAGATGTAACTTTGCCTTAAATGTGCCTACTTACCATTTTTGAAAGTAATGTACAAGAGAATAATCCGAATCTTGTCCGAAATACTGTAAAAGACACAAAATTTAAAACAAATTTGATCATTAAAGGTGCTGAATAACCACAAGCATTATGGATTTACTTAACAAAACAGTCAAGGAAAGCATAATCAACAAGTGCAGTGCTCACAGAAAAGAATAGTCCTACCAAAACCCTTCATGTAGTAGCCAAGCAATTGACAACAACTGATGCAAAAAAGACTAGAGGGAGAACTTTGAGTTGGTGACATAAAGCCCACTGGCAGCTTTACCTTTGTCAGTTAGCATAGATTGAAAGACAAGTAGTATTTGAAGCTTTCTATCCAAGGGCCCAACAGCCCAGCAGGGACAAATTTTACCCCAAGGTACTGATGACGTCAACCAAAATCATATGTAAATCAAAGTAGTAGCATACTATTACAGCAGTATTATGCTATATCCTTACTGCACATTTGTGTTTAACAGCAGTGGGACAATACTCTTCATTGGATCTTTGATGTCTTCACCATCTTTGTCCATACCAGTTGCAAGATCCTATAACACAAAAATCAGCATACTGTTAACAAACTGAAACTTGTTTAGAAAGAGAGAGAGGAGGAAATTAGCAGGTTAAGATTACTGGCTAATTTGGATGGTCTTTTTTTTTTTAGTTTAAGAAAGGGCAATCAAAGTAGGCAAATGTGTAACTGCAGATGTTGTGAAAACAGATTACACTGATGAACATCAAGTAAACAAACCAACAAAGACTGAGGAACAAATTAAAGTTGAAACACCACAGTGGTACACAGTTCTGAAGTTCTTTGTCTCTCCATATGATCTGCACTTTGCACAATTCAAAACCCCTTGGAGATTATAAAAAGTCTGGTTTAATGCATCAAAAGATGTTCAAGTAATGCCCCCCCCCCCCCCCCCCCCCCACCCCCTAACTGAGTCAGTTATAGGAGATTCTGACTGGAAAACGACAGTTTTGCAATGTCAATGTCAATATCAATCCAAGTAACCACACCCAACTACCTGTTCCACAGCACAGAGGTCCTTTAGAGCAGTTTGGTTATACTGTTTCATACAATCTTCTGCCAGATGAAGCTGAACCATGAACTGAAAGAGAAGAGAGCACATACTTCAACTTCATCATTTCAAGGAGCTTACCATATAAGAGGACAAATCATTGCCTTGAGGGCACACTAAATTACAGCTACAGCTGTACCTTCACATTCTTCACATTCTGCTACTATTGGCTGGTGCCATTTTGTTAAAAATGATAATGATAATGATCCTTGTTTCCTTGGGTGTTTAAGACAGAGGATGTCCATCAGCTTAATTAACTACTATCAACTAACTATCTACCAGTATCTACCAAATTACAATTACAAAAGAATAAAAATTAAAAAAGAAAAAAAACCAAGGCTGCTTTTCTTAGAGGGTGTGTTGAAAATCTTCCCTACACTACTTAAAACTGTGGCAACTCTGTTTATTCTTAAAATCTCTCAAGGAGGTTGCTTGTCGTAATTCTAAGGGTAAACTGTTCCACCACTGAGCACCAAGCTGTATGAAAAACTTTCTCAGTAAACTGTGTTACCCTGTGGATCATTAGTCTTACAACATGGTACCTTGCTGATTTCTCTTTGATATTGAGGCATCTTCTTCAGGATCACTTGTAGATCTTTCATTGTTGTCTAATTAAGAATGCAAAAAGGCATAAATTCAGTGCTACATTTCACTTCCACTTGGGATTCTTTAAGTTCTTAATATTTTTATTTTATTCCAATGATGCAATAATCATTATAATTATTGCATATTACACTTACCAATAATATCACCTCACTGTGCAAGCAGTGCAATCACATGCGACATACCAGTGAATCCAATATGCAGCATGAAGTATATATACTAGGTGGTCAAGTATGCAAGACATGCCTAATATGTGACAGTCAAGACTTCATTTTTGTCACCTTATTAGAAGTGGAAATCTTCTTGCTTGAAGCAAAGTCCTTTATTGCTGTATTCACTTTCCTGACATGCAATGAATGAGATCAACAGGTTACAAATAACATACTGGTATATATGTAACAAGAGAAAATGTGATGGGCAGGTATATTTTAAGCCTCGTCACAGTTGTTCAAAGAGCAGATAACATTATCCAGAAGATAATTTTGTCACTACCCAACAGATGAATGTGCATCACATAATTATTATTTGCTGGATTAAGTGATTTATGATCGAATGGGTAAAGCCATTCACTCTTTGAACAACTAGGGCCAGGTGGTAGCCTCGCAGCTCCTATAAACTCTAAATTTCAGTGGTGGGGATAGTGACGCAGCCCTATTGTTTTAAGGCTATAGGGTCCATTGTTTGTGTTGTTTGTTCTTTTGTTTCACCTGAAGGGTGGTCTCCAATCAGGTGAAACCTTGTAAGAGCTGTGAGGTGACCCGGGCAAGGTGAATAAATGGAAGATGTATTCTTCAGTTACAGGCAAAAGCAAGCATACTCAAAATGAAAACAATATATTAATACTAACACTAACTTTATTCTAAGCATGCCAAAAAGGCAATAACCAAGCAAAACACGTCCTCTACCTTATGGGAGCATTTAACTCCATAATCATACAGCTGTACACAACTATGTATGCCAACATGGCTTCCAGATCACAATAACATTGTAAGGAAACAGAACATTTTCAAAGAGACATAACTGTACCTCAAAACATCTGCTATGTGTTCATGACGGTTCTTTACCCACATTTCATCATTTTCTGTGAACAGTAATGGTGAGAATCATGTTAAAAGTATCAGCTGCACTTCAATCATTGCCTTGTATCAATTGCAAATCAAATTGAGGATCAAGAGAGAAATAATTAATGCAATGAGAGTTAACAGATCAGGACCACAAGAGCCCTTATTCACGGACTTAACACAAGCTTGTTTAGAGTTCTCTTGGCTTAAATCTATTAAATAAATAATCATTCTGTTAGTGATGTAGGTATGCAGAAAGGTCAAAGAAGCCTAAGGGCTGCAAGGATGAGAAAAATGGCAAAAAAACATGTTAAATAGTCAAACATTGAATAACCGACAAGTCCTGCTCACCATCAAGGATGGTCTCTCTTTCTTCATTACCAGATGACGAGATGTACCTATTACCAGTGAAACAAAACGCACAAACATGTAAACTGTCAAGTACAAAGAGACCCAAACAAATGGCATTGTACAAGGCCTTCCAAGGGGTGGTCTGGTGTCACTTTGTCACTCACATATGACTCTGTCTGTCACCTGTTTGGTTAGCGACAAATGTCACTGTTGCAAAGAGGAATGGAAAGTGAATTGTCCCTGTCACAAACTGTTGTGCTTTTTCTACAATTTCTGTTGGTCATCATTGTTTGGGAGAAGATTGTCACTTTTTTTGGTGCCACGTCACTTGTCGCTTCTGCCCTTTGGAAGGTCTCTTGTACACATACATACTGTTTAGCACAAAATAATGACTGTCAACAAGAGAACTACCAGTAATTTAATTCTGTTAAAATGGAGAGGCTATACATTGAACACTGCATGACGTCCTAGTACATGCTTACAATACCCACACCCCTAAAATTCAAGGTTTTTGGCTTTGAACACCCACCCTTCTGGAAATCCCAGTTTAGTCTTGTGTAAAATGAATGTACTTTTAATTAGCTATTAAAGTGACAATCCCTTCTCTAAATTTCTAATAACCTTCCACAACTGAGGCAGTTTGAGGTATTTTCTGGAGCCACACATTATCCACTCCTTACTCTCCATTTCCAGAACTTTAATTTCTCATCCACATGAAAAGAAGATTCAAAGAGAAACTGTGGTCTGAGGAAACTGTCACTTTTAATCCCTAACTGCAACCCATGCTGCAATAACAGCTTTTCAATTTACAGAAAACGTTGAAGAGCTTACTTGTACACATCATTGACAATATGAAGAAGGTCATAAGTCATTGCCTAGAAGAGAGAAAAATAGGTGCATATATAATTAATTAATTTTTAAATTTCACATAAGACACAGTCAACAATAACAACTTAATTACAACTTTGTTTTTTGTGCCTATAAAATCAATTACTCGCAAAAAGTTTTACCACAGCAGGCAAAAATGTTCAGAGAGAGTACTTTAACACAAAAAATTGTCAAGTACTGGTACTGATGTAAGGATAAATCAGATTAGTATATACCACATAAGTGAATAGTGCTTTTCGCGCACTCTGATTGGTTAACTCGGAGGTAATTAGCAAGTAGTATTCACCTCCATGCAGCCGGCGCAAGAGATTTTACAATTTCCGACCGCTTGTCGGTATATTGTCACACATAAAGTAATGTTTTGGTCCGCTAATTATTCAGCTTGTGTGGTATATATGTTGTAGGTCAAAATGAAATTCAGGTCAAAATGAATTTAACCTAGGTCAAAATCAAATTCCTTTGTCTTGCAACCCTAATTATTCATGATTCATAAATAATTAGGGTTAGAAAACAAAGGAATTTCATTTTGACCTAGGTTAAAATCATTTTAACCTGAATTTTATTTTGACCTACAACATATACTAAAACAATTATTCACCTGAGTGTCGGTGAAATTGGTGGATATCACTATTCACCTCCACTTCGGTGAATAATTGTTAATTATTTGTGATATCAAACCTGAAGTGTGAGCTCGTGTAGGAGAGGAGACACTGTGTCAAATCCTCTGCAATGGAGAAAAGAAATGCAAAAATATGGAGATTGACTGCTGTTTAAAAAATACAAGCATGCAATACAGTAGAACCTGTAAGTGGCGCCATATATATTAGGTAGTCAATTAGCCAAATTCCCTAAGGGTGACCTCTTAATACAGGTTCTACTGTATGTACCTTCAAATGAACAGCCAAATTAACAAACCGTACCTTCCACAACAACAAATCTAATTAATTTTAGTTCCTACCTGTCAAGCAAGATAAGTTGAGAGCGATGCTTTTGCGGTCCCTACAAACAATAATTCTTATTTAGTTTGTACTACATTCACACAGGTTCTCAAAAATAATACAGTCATGTATTATTACTAATTGTTACCAACAACTACAACTGTACAGACAGAAATTCAACTGTAAGTAACACACTTGAGTAGGGAGCCCTTTTATGAAGGGTTTTCCTTGGTAACCACAATGTCTGAACACCCTCTACCTCATTTTTTTTAGAATATAATTACTGTCGTCATGAAGGTTTAATTAATGTACAGACATGTTTACAAGAAATTTTAAATACCAGCGTGACATGGAGCCCAAAAACTAACAACTACATGTACCATGTTTTAAACACTCAAACTATATCACTATAAACTTAGTATGAAGTTTTAATTTAGCAAGGAAAACATTGTAAACGTAGACAACACACTTCATAGCCTCATCATACCTCCCCCATGCCTGCTGGATCATCAGCTTTGTACGCATACAGTTTGGTTTGTACAGCATTAGCTAACTCAGCAAGATGAAGACCGTCCCTGTCAAAACACAATTAAAGAAATAGTGGAAAATTGGCCTATCCATGCACTAACCAGGGATGTAGCTAAGGGTTATGGGCTAAAGATTACGTACAAGTCTTAATATTAAAATAATGCTAACAACAAATCAGTGAGTACAAAATGGCAGTACCTCCTACATCATACATTATTTACACATTCATGAACACTTGTAGCCTGTCATTTTTCCAGTCACCTTTACAACTTTAAAATCATTGGATTCTGTTTATGTACATGTCATTTCATGCCACATAAAATTCCTTGACCAGTACCAAAGAAAAAGGGGTCATAGAAAGATCAGTAAAAGAACTTCAGGTCTGAATTTGAGCTTCTCAACTTGTGGTGCCTCCTGTCTGTAAGTGTATCTTGTTTACCAGTGTTGTAGCTACTTACTTTCTGTATCTGACTGATGGATATTCTCCCAAAGTCGCACACAATGTAGCAATCTGCTCGGCTATTTTCTACGAAGAAAATTAAATAGTTACATGGAAGATGGGGTACAACACAACTCGCTGGAAGCGAATTTTTGTAAGTATTTTTATTAATTTAAATAACAACACACCAACTAAAAAAATTACGGTAGTAGCAAAACCACAGGTAGCAGCACTGCTATTCAAGGCAGGTGCAAGGAAAATAAAGTTTGTACATGAATGACCACTTTAAAACTGAGCCTGACAGTTATGCATTTAACTGAGCCTCACAGTTATGCATTTAACTGATAAACAAACTTCAAAAAGGAAGCTGTAGAACTTAGAACCACTGTTTTACAGGTGCAGGCAATAACTTTTTACCTCTATTTGTGATTCCAGTGCACTCAAACAATTTGTGAATGTACTAAGCTGAATGCCCCTGGAATCACTCTGAAGTGAACAAAACATAACAAAAGCCAACATAAAATGCTTTACAAAAGACAAGCAGATAAAGTAAAATTGCTGCCAGTTAAATTGCAAAAAGTAAATGGACCACTTTATAGTGCACAATGAGTAGGGCTCGAGACTAACGGTAGCCAACTAGCCACAGACTAGTAAAAATTATGTTTTGGCTAGTGGATTTTGCACTTGACTAGCAATTTTGGCTAGAGAAAAGTTCTAAGCACTGAAGGACCAGAGGGAAACCAAATGAAAATTAATTTCAAAGGTATCACAAAAGGAAATTGAGTCGTGCAAGCAAACAAATCAATTTATGCCGTCACAACAAACAAAAATGTGTTAACTCTTCAAGGCGCACAAATTCAATTGAAGTGGCAGAACACGCTGTTTTATAAAAGCTGAATTTCATTATGAAATAGTGCTTATGATGTAATGTTTATTGGCAAGGTTTCAAAAGAGTTTCTCCTTTCATCATGCACTGGCAGTGATACAGAGAGACGTCTGAAATGGAAAAATACTCCGTCTTAAACGCATTTCTGTTAACAGTGTTTCTAGAGCGTTATCATTACATGGTGAAACTTGATAAATAATTGTCGTTCAAGTGAGTTATTTTATTTCAAGCCACTGAAATTCAAAAAGCATTTTGCATTCAAAAGAGCATCTGTTTTTGTGTTTAAGCTGCTGTGTTAAATTTAGAGACTGTTCAGTACCATACGTAAGAATTCCAATTTCAAAGTTAGTTCGATTTAATAGCTATGCTAAATTTATATCACTGTGTCTCTTCAAGATACTTTAAAGAATTAATTTACCATGAAAAAAGACTAATATTTTTATTGTAAAACTTTCAAATGTCAAACATACTTAATTCCAAAAAGCTGAATAAAGGCGATAAGTTGCACGTCAGTAAAAAAAATATTGTGGTTGAAAAAGAAAGTACCTAACTGAAATATTAATGTCTAGCAAACAAGTCTGGCTAGTGAAAATACTGTTTTGGCTAGTTAATCAAACCTCTCACTAGCACACTGGACTAGTAAGCTGAAAAGTTAGTTTCAAGCCCTGATGAGAATAGCAGTGCATTCTTAATCAACACAAGCACAGTGTGAAAAGTTTTTTCAGACTGCGCCGATTACAAAAAAAAATTCATATGCACGTATATGCATTTTAAAATATTGGTAACTAAAGGGGAATGTTCAACAAAGACTAAGAATTTCAAAATATTATGACTACAGGTCTATCACTAGCTTCTCAAGAGCTGATTACCTACAATTTAGATAATTGTATTAACTCCACTGGGCTTTCAAGAACTTTGCAAGTATGATGCAGAACATGTAAAAGTACATGTAGGATGTGGTTTGAAAAAAATTAAATTAGCATTAAGGTGAAACTTAAGGGGGAAAATTGTGACAGCAACTTGATTTTAAGTATCTGGATGAAGGTACACTC
This sequence comes from Pachyseris speciosa, assembly GCA_016490735.1. NCBI lineage: Eukaryota > Metazoa > Cnidaria > Anthozoa > Scleractinia > Pachyseridae > Pachyseris > Pachyseris speciosa. The sequence goes on from JAEMWC010000733.1 coordinate 209,271, forward strand.
TTAAGGTGGCCTTCAGACGATTAAATAGTAGAGCTTAAGGGGGGACTAACTTAACTACAGACTTAGTGTTGTTGCCAAGGGATTTTTACGGAGTGTATTATTTTGTAAAACACGGTTTTTCGGTGTTTTTGCCAAGTATATTGGTGAAACGTGCAAAGAGGTGAACATGTAAAATTTATAAACTGTTACTGTGCGTGCGCAACTTGCCCCAGGCTCCAACTGCACTTTAGAGAGAAAAATCCCTAAAACTTGGAGAAAATTATGTGTAGTTCCGAGTTTTTTTGCCAATCGGAATATTCCAGCCTTCTTTACAAGCCTACGTAAGCAATTGCTGTTAACATACATCACTGCAATGATAATGACGAAATGGTATGAATTTCCATGCTTATGACGTCATAAATCTCACAAAAACGTGAATTTCCAAAAATTGATACGTATAGTTTTGCACTTTGGCGATTGTTAACCATTGGCACCATTTTTGATATCCAGAAGTGTACGCCACTCAAGTTTTAGGCCTTTTTCTGTTCTGGTCACATGACTTACCAAATATGGTTGTGACTCGAAAATCTTGAAAATCTTTTTGATTGTAAAAACATAGCCGGACAGCTTGCCTGTGCAAGTTAGGGTTTCCAAGATATGAGGCTTGGGAACTTTCCATAGCAACAGTGTTAGCTAATTTTGTAGTTAAGTTAGTCCACCCTTAAGTACAACAAATCATGACATCTTGACAATAAGCAACTTGAAAGATTATTACAAAACTTAATAATGCTTTGAGCAGTATAGTGTTGTTAAATTATACATACAGCAATCCATGAATGAGATTATTATTTTGCTTGAAAACAATATTAGCATAATTATATCTTTTTGTTTCATATAACTTTGAAAACTACTCTGAAAAAAATACATATATGTCTAGGCACTGTGTAAATACCTCAGAGTACTGGAAACGCTGGGCTTGGTCTGAAGGTTCTGGTCCATAGAAACTATGAAATGCTTTGGGAGTGTCCAGTGAGTAAACCTAAAAGACAACACATACAGTAATCTGATTCTCTGAAAACTCTTGACAGTAATATGTCTGATATGATCAAACATATTAACGCTGCAAGAAGAATGATAGTCATCTCCTGTGAAATATGACTCCCATGATTTTCAAGGTCAAAAGATTTTGGATCTTCGACAGGCTCCAAAAAACATGGCTCATTTACTTCGTCTTCATTCTGAACTGCTGCACTTAGAGCAAAATATAATTTTAAAAACATTTTGGCTGGCAAAATGTATGTACTTGCATTACCATATGCAAACAAGCTTTGGGAATTAAATGCCAAATGCAAGTTTGGCAATTGACAACCATTGACACAGCTGTCCTCAAAGGCATCTACAGCCGTACAAATGAAAAAATTAATCAAAACAGAATTTTACAAATAAAAACTTAATACATAGCAAGAAATGTCGCCCTACCTGAGACTCGTATGGAAGAAAAGCAATGTTGATTTCCTTGAGGGTCTTCACATCTAGCGTTAGAATAATTACATTATGATATCATTTTAGACTTGTTTGTCTCCAGTAAAGAAATTTGCACACAAAAGAATATGAAGGTGGGACAAGTACTCACACTTAGAAATCCTGGAAATTTCACTGATCAGTGAGTCTGGACAAACTGAAAACAAAAACAAACAAACAAAGCAAGTATAAAATTTCAACACTCACTAAATCAAGTTGAATTGGGAGGCAGTATCCCATTTCAAGAAAAATTGAATTTTAATGAAGATTTATACCATGTAATATAATATTTTCTCCCATTGTTTTAAAGTAATTATCATACTTTACCATACATTACCACACCCAAAACAACAAAGGGAAAAAAACAGATGAAATTGAACCGCAACATAGGTACGTGACTGAATAAGGCAAACATTCTAAAACACTGCTGTAACAAGTAAACAACAAGGTCTCAAAATTCTCAAATCAAGCTATACCTTCAGTAAAAAAGACGTGAGCAGACTTGTATCTGTGGTTTCCTTCTGTGAAGTCTTCAACTAAACGTCTTACTGACTGTGAACACAAAATAATAATTTATCATTTACTCCACTCAAAAGTACATTAAGAGTTACTGAAAAGCAGTTACCCAAGTTAATGGTACCTACACTGTACTAATGATTAGAAATCAGACTTCCAGGATCACATCACCAAATCCAATGAATGACCAGTGATGTGATTAAGTTTTGAGCTAACATTATTTTCAGCTTCACACCTGTAACAAGTTTATTCATGTTGAGTAAAATGGACTCAACAGACAAGATCACCTCTAACATTAATGATATGTAAATATAACAGGTGTTACAGCCTTTCCTCACAGCTCCACTTACAGAGCTGCATATTAATTATTAATAATTGTAGGATCTAGTTTTACCAGTGTTGCGGACCTACCTTTTTCCCATGATTCTTTGTAGCGTTTTTCGTTTTTATTTTGCCATGTGCTCGGACGAAAAAATTTATACCAAGGAAGTTATTTGTGTATTTTGTTTCCTTACCGGGGATCTCTTACTGTATGAGGTACCAGCTTGTATTCTTTCGTTTATTTGCATTTATTTTGCTTTATTTCGTTTCGGTATCACTTTAGTTACCGCTATTTTGTTTTCGTTTAGAACCGCGCGCTTGTGTATTCGTGTGTATCTCATCAGTGAGGAAAATTAAACTATCAAGAAGCTAAATTGGAGCTTCTACAGTTCTCATACAAGAGATGACGAAGAAAGGAAAGAGTAAAGCGAAGAAGTCTCCGACAAAACCCAAGGAGGCGAAGAAATTAACGCCACAACACCAGGCTGAAGTCGAAGATTTACAGGACGATGGTTGTGATGCTTCAGATGATCACGAGACGGTGACCGAAGGAGCGCCTCAAATTCTAGTCCACTCTGAAGAGACACCCGAAGAAACGAATGTAGACATGCATTCCAGTCCAAAAAACTCTCTTCCCAACGACAACAACAGTCAGACATCGGCATCGGCCGAAACTTCGAGCGGTACGGCGGTTCGAGTGGAGATTTCTGATGCTCAGCCTTCTCTGTTACGGCAGATTTCAAGTGTTTCAGTCCAACAGGAGACTCTGGGTGCTGTGTCTTCTGTTCAGGAGCCTTATGATGGACAATTAACGCCATTATCACCGATATTTGTACCTCAAAATCACGCTAACACGTTCTGGAGCAATCCCGATCGTACCCGCGGGACGTTGCACGGCTCAGTGGACAGCAAAGTAAGCTTAGCGAACGGAGAGGACAGTTTAGTTCTGCAAAATAAACCTTGCCTCGATGAGTCAGAATGGTCCAAACGACTGCAGGCTCTTGATGAGCAAGAACAGGTCGAAAGGGCGGCTCTGGATAAGCGTATGAAAGTAGCTAGGGAGAAATTAGAAATTGAAATGAATCGTGCCATCCAAGAACGCGAAATTATGCGCAAAAAACAGGAAATAGATCGCCAACAGGAAGAGTTACGATTACTCGTGGAAAACTTAGGAAGAAGTGAAAAGGGATGTACAGAGTCTGAAACACCAAGACGTCCTTTACCCAGTATGCACCACAGCGAAACAAATGACCAGTCAACAATGTTAGGCAGCGTTCAGCAAATAAGGAACCCACCAGACAGGCGAGAGAATGTAGCTGGAGAAGTGAGGAATTATTTCATGCCCCAGAGAGAATACACAGAGTTGACACAAAGAGAGTTGAGAGCACAAGAGGATCTGTTAACTAGCTTACATCTCAATGAAGCATATACCAACTCAGCAGTACCAAGCAATGCTCAACGATTACAGAGCCTGTTAGAAAGACAGCAGAATACTATGGATGAAGTGGTGCGAGGTCTTCGCATGCCTCAGAGAGAGTACATGAGCTTCAGTGGCGAACCCCATATCTTCCCTTTGTTCATGCGAAACTTTGAGGTGAATGTGGAAAGTAAGGAGGAGAATGATGCAGATCGCTTGAGCTACCTTGTTCAGTATTGCAAAGGTAAAGCACGGGAAGCTATTGAACATTGTATTATGATGCCCCCTGAGCAAGGTTACAAGCGGGCGAAGGAGATTTTACGAAGGAACTTTGGCCGAACGCATGTTGTGACTAGGGCCTTCCTAGAACGGGTAGTCAGTGGACCTCCGATTCGAAATCCTGATCCAGAAATCTTGTCCCAGTTGGCTCGTGACATGGAAACTTGTCTTCTTGGATCTACCCAGTTAGGCCAAACTAGTAATCTAAACTCAGTGGACACACTTGGAAAGATTGTGGCCCGCCTCCCAATTCACCTCCGGGCAAAATGGGCAGAGAAGGCAAATCAGCTGTATGAATCTCAGGTCACGCCAACCTTTTCCAACCTTACAGAGTTTATACAAAGCCGTGCCGCCGTGGCCAACACCTACTTTGGCCAAATGGTCAACCCAAGGTCAGAATCACCTAGAAGTTTCAAGTTGTCAAGCAAGGCCCTCCCCAACAGTGCCATGACCTTGGCCACGTTTGGCAACGACTTCCCACAGGGCGGCAATGAGAAGAAAACCTTTAAATGTGTCCTTTGTTTGGGCAGTCATCATCTTGAGCGTTGCCACAAGTTCAGAGAACTGTCACTCCGTCAGCGACAAGACCTTGTAGATGAGAAGAGGGTGTGTAGTTCATGCCTCAGTCCAGGACACTTTGTAAAGAAATGCCGGGTTGCAAGGATGTGTGGAGTTGAAAGCTGCCAAAGGAGACATCATCCCTTGTTACATACATCTGACCCAGTTCAAGACAAAGGGAACATTTCAGAGCTTAACTCGAAAACTGCTACTCAGGTCCAAGTTCCATCTTCTGGAGGCTCTTTTCACAATGATGCTACCAGCGTTAGTGCAACAAGCAATGTGGCTGCGAGCGCCAACTCTTGTCGTATTGGACTCCAAGTTGTTCCTGTAAGAGTCAGTACACCATACAGCAATCATATCATCGAAACATATGCCTTTTTGGACAGTGGTTCGAACACCACTATGTGCCTGACAAGTTTGGCCAAAGAGCTAGAGGCAGACTGTACACCAGTGCAGTTCACGTTGTCTACAGTGTCAGGAACTCAGCACAAAGAAAGCCAGCAACTATGCCTTGATGTTGTTGGTGTTGCTACAGGAAAGGGAGTGCGCTTAGAGAAGGTCTGGACTACTGAAACCTTACCGGTTACTGAGAGAAGTATCCCAACAAACAAGGATTTAAGAGACTGGCCACATCTTAAAAACATCAACATTGCAGATCTTGTTGACAAGAGAGTAACTATTCTGATTGGAAGTGATGTGCCGGAAGCTTTGTGCCCTCTTGAAGTGCGCACTGGGAAGATAGGTCAGCCGCATGCAATGAGAACGTTACTAGGATGGACTGTTATGGGACCATTGAAAGGAAGGAGAGATGAAGGTGCCCACATTAATTTCATCCATGTTGACCAATCATTGGGCTGCACTGAGTCGGTGAAGGGTGTGGATCCAATCCAGCGTCACCTAGAACGCCTCTACAATGCAGATTTCAGTGAATGTACAGCTGATTTAAAGGAGTGCCTTTCCATAGAAGATCGTCGCGCAAAATCTGTTATGGACAGTTCTGTGAAAATGGTGGGTGGCCATTATGAAATTGCGCTCCCCTGGAAGTGTGACACCCCTTACTTACCAAACAACAAGTCCATGGCAGAAAACAGACTACAATTGCTGAAAAAACGGCTAAAAAGGGATCCTAAGCTCCTTGAAAGCTACAAGGAAACCATGGGAGACTACCTCGCCAAGGGCCATGCCAGGAGGATTACCACAGACCTACCTTCTAGTGACGATGTGCCTGTTTGGTATTTGCCACACCACCCTGTTATACATCCTCAAAAACCGGGAAGGGTTAGAATTGTGTTTGACTGTGCGGCAAGGTTTCGGAACACATCTTTAAATGACCAGCTCCTACAGGGCCCAGATTTTACAAACTCACTAGTGGGAGTACTGCTGAGGTTCCGTGAAGAAAGAGTTGCCCTGATGGCAGACGTCGAGAAAATGTTTCACCAGGTTAAGGTCAAGCCTGAAGATTGCGATGCATTGCGATTCCTGTGGTGGCCGGAAGGGGACATCAACCAGGACCCAGTTGATCACCAAATGGTTGTTCACCTCTTCGGAGCAACATCGTCGCCAAGTTGTTGCTCATATGCACTCAGAAAAACTGCCGACGACAACCAGGGAAACTTCAGTGAGAACACTATAGAGACTGTCCACAACAATTTTTATGTGGATGATTGCCTGAAGTCTATGGCGACAAAGGAGGAGGCAGTCAAACTTGTGGATGAGCTCCCAGTATTACTGGCTCGTGGCGGCTTCCGATTGACCAAGTGGGTCTCCAATGAGAAGAGCGTTATGCGTCATGTACCCATCAGCGAACGAGCGTCCACAGTGGACCTAGACTTGGAAAAACTACCGACAGAAAGAGCCCTAGGAGTTGAGTGGAATGTGGAGGAAGACAGCTTTGGATTTCGAAGTGGAACAGTTAAAGCGGAGACAAGGAGGGGTATCTTATCGTACGTTGCTTCAGTTTATGACCCCCTGGGCTTAACTGCACCTATGGTATTACCAGCTAAAAGTATTCTTCAGGAACTTTGCCGTCTTGGTCATGGCTGGGATGAGGAACTCCCGGAACAAGTGCTGAAACCATGGCATGCTTGGGAGAGTGGTTTTCGAGTGTTGACCTCTGTCAAGGTTCCCAGGTGTTATAAACCAGCAGAATTCAAAGGTATTAAGAGCATCGAGCTTCATCACTTTGCGGATGCCTCCGTGACCGGGTATGGAACTGCTTCATATTTGCGCTTCACGGATGCTGAAGGTCATATTCACTGTAGCCTGGCCATGGGAAAGTCCAGGGTAGCACCACTTAAAACGATTACTGTACCAAGGTTGGAGCTGACTGCAGCCACTTTGGCTGTAAAGGTTAACAAACAACTTTGTGAAGAATTGCAGTTATCCATCAGCAATGTTGTCCTGTGGACAGATTCCACAGTCGTGCTGCGATACTTGAGGAACACTACAAGAAGATTCCAGACCTTCGTAGCAAATAGGTTGCAGCTGATTCATGATTGCACAACACCATCGCAGTGGAGGCATGTACCGACACACTTAAATCCTGCCGATCTTGCCTCAAGAGGCATCCATGAATTAGGGTCTGATCGGGGCCGGCGACAGATGGAGTTCTGGTTCAGAGGACCTCAGTTTCTATGGGAAGAAGAACATAAGTGGCCAGAACAACCATCCGATTTACCTGAGGTGGAAGAAACCGATGCAGAGGTAAGGAAAGGAACTGCTCGGGTTGGTGCCACAGTTGTCTCTGATAGTAAACCCCCGGAAACCCTTAGTTGTCTTATCAACCGACCCTCGTCTTGGTACCAGTTGCAGAAGTCGGTAGCGTGGTTGATGAGGTTCAAGAAGTATTTGCTGTTTCTGTCAAGGAAGTCCTCTCGATGTCAAACTTCATTGAGCAGTGGGCCATTGGAGGTCAAGGAAATCGTTGATGCATCAGAAGAAATTGTAAGGTTGGTCCAAAGGGATTCTTGTATGCTTGATCCATTCACTAAAAGGAGTGCAGACCAGTTGGCCAAGCTGAATCCAGTTGTGGACGAAGGCATTGTCAGGGTTGGCGGTCGTCTGGACAACACACCATTGAGCGGTGAGCTGAAGCACCCTGCGATCCTACCCTCAGAGCATCATGTAACAAGGCTTATTGTACGCCATTTTCACGAATCAAATGGTCATGCGGGAACTAATCAAACCTTGGGGGCTGTCCGCCAACAGTATTGGATTATCAAAGGACCAAGCACAGTAAAGAGGATTGTCAGTAGATGCATTCCATGCCGTCGTCGGAACCAAAACCCTGGCACCCAGATCATGGCTCCGCTCCCTGCGTCTCGAGTGACCCCAGGAATACCACCATTCTCATCTGTTGGCATAGATTATTTTGGTCCCTTGAAGGTCAAATGGAGGCGAGGAACTGCCAAGCGCTATGGTTGTGTTTTCACTTGCTTGGCCATCCGAGCAATACACATTGAGATTTCCCAGGACCTGTCAACGGATTCATTCATTCAAGCAGTGTGCCGATTTGTAAGCAGACGGGGCCCCCCACGAGAACTATTCAGTGACAATGGAACAAACTTCAAGGGTGCCGAAGTTGAAGTCAAACAAGCCTTGCAAGCCTGGAACCAAGGGAGGATCAGGGACCAAATGAGGGCTAAAGGCATTGAATGGCACTTCTCTCCCCCAAGCGCCAGCCACGCAGGAGGTGTGTGGGAACGCATGATCAGATCTTTCAGGAAGCACATGCATGCTCTCATTGGGAATCGTTTGGTTGATGATGAGACGTTACTCACTGTTAGCTGTGAAGCGGAGAAAATTCTAAACGATCGCCCTCTAACCCGTCAGTGTGATGACCATCGAGACCCCTCGGCGCTAACTCCCAACGCTTTACTTTTGTGCTACAGGAACCCATGCAGCCCTGCAGGTGATGTACCAGTAGTGCATAACCCTAAGCCCAGTGAGAGGTGGAAACAAGCTCAAACTATAGCCGACATGTTTTGGGCAAGGTGGATCAAGGAATACATTCCGACACTTCAAGAGAGGCAGAAGTGGCTTTACCCCAAACGTAATTTAGCAGTGGGAGACCTAGTCTTAATTGTAGACGAAGGATTACCGCGAGGTCGTTGGCCACTAGGTTTGGTCGAGGAAGTCTTCCCAGATGCAAAGGGAAACGTGAGACAAGTCGTTGTACGTACGGCCGGTGCTAAGCACTTTCGGCGTGACGTCAGGAAACTCTGCCTCCTGGAAGGAGACCTGTGTGATCCAGAACCCATTCAAGAGTGAATGATAAAAGAAACTTCTTCAAGCTAACTGTGATTGGATTTGTTTAAAAAGGGAGACAAAACTTAACATTTTGAACATGGTGTAGTTTCATAAGGTCACTTCAGATCCCTTTAAATTTGGTGATTACTTGTTTTCTACTTGGCATGCGGGCCAAAGGAGTGACACGGAACGTTATTAACATTGACCTTTTCTATTCTGTGGTTGTTTAAAACTAAGATCCCTTTTTTGTGTATTTAAAGACCATCTAGCTTATGTAGTTGGTCTTTCGGGGCCGGTGTAGGATCTAGTTTTACCAGTGTTGCGGACCTACCTTTTTCCCATGATTCTTTGTAGCGTTTTTCGTTTTTATTTTGCCATGTGCTCGGACGAAAAAATTTATACCAAGGAAGTTATTTGTGTATTTTGTTTCCTTACCGGGGATCTCTTACTGTATGAGGTACCAGCTTGTATTCTTTCGTTTATTTGCATTTATTTTGCTTTATTTCGTTTCGGTATCACTTTAGTTACCGCTATTTTGTTTTCGTTTAGAACCGCGCGCTTGTGTATTCGTGTGTATCTCATCAGTGAGGAAAATTAAACTATCAAGAAGCTAAATTGGAGCTTCTACAATAATATTCGATCATTCAAACAAGTACTAATAAAACTGTAAATGGTTTGAACCCAGGAGTTGTATCATAACTAAGTGAAATTAGATCGTCCAGAAGGACTGTGCGGTGACATTGAGTGACGTTTTGACAACCAGCCTGAGCGGAAGTCATCATCAGAGTCAAGTGACTTCTGCTCAAGTTGTCGAAACGTCAATGTCAATCACAAAACAGTTCTTCTCAGGACTACACTCACCCGGACAATCGTACTTCACTTAGTACCAATAAACTTACCAAATTATTTGACCCAGTGCAAAATCCTTTACAAAATCCTGTAGAATTCTTCCAACAATGATTCTACATCTAATGTACTCAGAACCCTATAAAGTTTACTGCAGAATTCTAGGATCTGATAATTATGTTTTCAGTCTGCCTGATCTGGCAACATCTGTGAGGCATGGCCAAGAATTTCTGCCAAGATTAAAATCTGAATAATATTTTCATTCCATGTACAGGGTGTATTTAGGCAAATTGAAAATCCAATGGTTCAAGGAAAAATGCAACATTCAATGCAGGTAGGTCAAATAGCCAATTGTTTATCGGATCAATTCAAGGCCTTCTGCACGAGGCATTTGAGAACTTGACAGGCTGTAAATCCTTATTTTCATAAGCTGTCTCTTGACTGTCATAAACACTTCATCATTTTTCCCTCTTTAATATTCACTTCTTGCTTTTTTCAAGCTAATCAGAAAATTAAAAACATGAAGCAACATTTGGATTTTGAAAAGGAATGGAAACAGCTGGTCACATAGAGGAAACAGAAAAAAAATTAAAAGCATTTGAAAACTGCGAAAATTATAGAGTGGCAGATGCATGAGCCCATGAATTAATCAAATAAACACTCTACTTTCTAAAACTTTTCTGGAATTAATGATAAAATCAATATAATTTGCCACAATCAAATTCAAAATATCTTTGTAGCAGGAATATTTGAACAGGTTTGTATCACTGTAAATCACTAAACAGAATCCTTAAGGGTCCTGTACCTGTAGTTCCTACAGGATGTCAATGAGTATCTCTCAGTATAATTATATGGATTCTTGTATGCCCCCTTAGAGTTTCATAATAAAATTATTGGTGATTAAGGACACAATATTACTGCCCAATGGAGCCATCATCTGGACAGGACTTATGTTGAGCACATGGCCAACATGATCTTAGCAGTTGCTTAAGGACCCTGGTTTGTAGTCTGGTCTAGGGCTTAATTCTATGACCTTATATAGTAACACAACTGTTACAAGCTGGAGTTGTCTGAGTGCATGCAGTAGGTTAGAGCTCCATAAGATCTTGTAATGATCTATCTATTGCAAGATATGTTAGACTTGTAAATTGCAAGACACTCTGCACTCTTACTGCCTCACAACATACAACCAAGTTCTTTCCCTTTCTTCTGCCAGCACAGAGGGCAATAGTGACATCAAGCCTGGCATGCTCAGTCAATTTTTTTTTCATAGTTACAGATCTTTAACACAATTCATGACATGACAACAACTTATTTTACACTGTGTACATGTACTGGTATAATCCTGTGTTTGCTGTTTGTGTGTTTGCTCTTTGCTTACCGTTTCTTCTGGCGTCAGAATGTAAATGGCTTCAAAGTTTGGAAGTGGTTGTCGAACTTTTGATATATCTTCAACAACTGCATAAACAAATTGAGATGTTAACCAGTGATACAATAAAAATAAAATGGAGCATGGCCTGTCACAATAATACAATCGCTTTTGCCCAACAGGCAAGCAGTCTGAAAACCCAAGCCACCTATTTCATTCTCATTTTCCAACCAACTATTGAAAACTCTGCAACATTGGTGCAATTAACTGTTATCCCCGTGGGGTCGACCCCTGGGCTAACCAGGGGGATTGTAAAATCAGTCAAGCAAACTTGAGGAATTTCCGGGGGGTCGGGGAATCTCTCAAGACAAAGCCCCCCTGTGAGGTGTCTCTCAGCTGAAAATCCCTGTGACATCCTTTTCAAACTTGTGAATTCCCCACCCCCTAATGTTTGATCGTAAAACAATGTCAAGATTTTCCCCTACCCTCAGGCAAAGAATACCATCCATCTCCTTATTTTCCCCCACATACATATCTCCCTGGTAGGTCCGGGGGTCGACCCCACAGGGAAGCTGATGACATGTGCATTAGGGGAACACACTAAGATGCATCAGGAAACCAAATAGAGTGTAGTCGAAATCTTGTTTTTGCTACATAATACAGAAACCAGTTTAAAGGTTAATTTCTAGTTTAAGATTCAGACAGATGCATGTTTAACTTCACTGACATACACTGTAGATGTACTTCAATCCCATGACTTAAGGAAAAGGACACTTAAACAATCCAATATTCTTGGATAGCAGAACCTTGAAATAAATTTCATAAGCTTAATCCCGAAAGAAGGTCAAAATGCTTAAGAAAATGAAACTTAAAGAGTCCAATATTAAGCTTATTAGATAAGAGAATCTTTCAATATAAATTGTATACCCATTTCCAAAACAGGAACAAAAATTATAACTACTTCACCATGGTCTATATACTGACGATAAGAACTTAATATATTAAAGCAAACGGTAAATTGACTGATTAAAAATCTCAACTGACTATACTTTTAATTAATATCATGCAGTAAATAAGTTAAGCTTAGCAGCTCACTGGTTATTCCTTCCTCCACAATATCATGCATTTTGCAGCATGATGAAATTATCCGAGAGCTCAGTTGATCCACCACAAGAACCTAACATTTAAAAGAATAAAAATTGCGACATGTTTTCTGTTTACTTAACTTCAACTCGGCGCAAAGTCAAAGTAAACATCACATTATTTTTGAAGAGACCACACTGTACTTGCCTTCCACTCTCCCGCCTTGTGGACAGCACGAATCACATCTTGCATGATACCTAAACAACATACAGCAAATCTAAGACTCGTAAGTGGTTACAGCATGTAAATAGTCACTCAAAAAAGCTTAAACTTACGCTGTCCTACCACAGCTTTCAAAGACATGGCTGTAATTTTCAGACAACGGAAATGAAAAATCGATAGGAACAAATATGGCGTATAGCTTAGTAGCCTAGCCGGCTGGGCGGTGCACTCAGCTTCTACGCGCGGTGCCTGGTGGCGCGTAACCTTGAAACTCACGAAAATCGCGCGAAGCGATATCCTCGAAAGCTGAGAAAAAATGACGATTTGTATCAACGTCTCCCATCATTTGAACTATTTAATGCCAAGTGTTAGAGTCCATTCCATGCATAGCATGATTTCATAGGAAATGTTTTTTCGGCTAGACGGCTACCTTTTTCCTTTCTGTTCGGTTCACTTCCCGGTGTTAAGGCAAATGAGGACACATTGTTGCGGATACATTGTTGCTCATGATGTTTCTTGGGTGAGCAAACGAGTGGAACACAACGCAAATGTTGTGTTTCCATACTGCGCAAACTGAGAAACATTTATTTGTTGAGGACACAAATTTTGTGTCCGCAACAAATGTTGCGCGCGCGGACAAACAGGGAAACAATTGTGTCCCCACTGGAACCCATCACTAGAAGCGTACAACTCCCATACTAAGCCTATGTCACAGCATTTTCACAGACCGACCTTTTTTTAGACTATCTTTTCCCACGAAAAAGGGCAACGAGGACGACAACAAGAGCGCCACAAAAAACATTAGGTTTAATGAGAGAAAGAAGCTTAGAGCAAACTGCAGTGACGCTACCAAAATTGAAATGGATCGAGTCAAAAAAAAAGCTTGCGAAAATAGTTGCAAATAAAACTAGAGGCACAATTGTCCGTAGCAAAGCTCAATGGTACTAATATGGTGAAAAGAACAACAAATATTTTTACAATCTAGAAAAAAGAAACCACAAACGAAAACATATAACGTCGTTAAAAAAAAGAAGATGGTTCTGTTCTTCACGATCCCAAAGAAATCTTGGAAGAAGAAGAAGCATTTTTCAAAGAAATTTATAGGTCTAAAGGCGTGTCCCCAGACTCCGACATCTTTCAACATTTTTTTAACTCAGATTGTCTGAAAACCCTAAACACCGAAGAAGCAGAAAGCTCCGAAGGAGTCTTAACGCTACAAGAGTGCACAAACTTCCTCAGTCATTTTAAAAATAATAAAACTCCAGGATCTGATGGTTTCACCATTGAATTCTATAGATCATTCTGGGTTGTCATCGGACAAATAATGGTTGATAGCTTCAATTACGCATTTGAAAATGGGTCTTTATCGATCAGCCAAAAACTTCGAGTCATATCTTTAATACCAAAAAACAAAATAGGGATAAAAATTATCTGAAAAACTGGAGACCAATATCGCTACTAAATAATGACTACAAAATTGCTACAAAAGCTATAGCTTTGCGTCTTGAAAAAGTCTTGCCAACAATTATTAGTTCAAGCCAAACTGGATATGTAAGAGGAAGATATATTGGTGAAAGTATTAGAATGATATCCGATATTATGTCCTTTACTAAAGCGAAAAAAATACCAGGCCTGGCCGTTTTCCTGGATTTTAAGAAGGCTTTTGATTCCATTGAATGGAAATACCTGCAAAAATCCCTAGAAGTGTTGAAGTTTGGTCCACAATTACGAAAGTGGGTCACTGTTCTATATAACGACATCACTAGTTGCGTCTTGAACAACGGTTTTGCAACTAAACATTTTAACTTAGGTAGAGGAGTCAGACAAGGTTGCCCTCTTTCTGGTATCCTGTTTGTAATTGGCATAGAAATTTTAAGCAACGCTATAAAAAGCTCTAATGAGATAAGAGGAATTCCGCTTGACGAAGAACATACAGTCAAAATTTCCCAATATGCTGGTGACACGACGGTTTTCGTAAAGGATATACAGTCGGTACATAAACTCTTTCAGTTATTGAGCCAATTTGAAAGTTGCTCTGGTCTTAGAATAAATCATTCCAAATCGGACTTATTATGGCTTGGCTTTTTGCGCCACCGAAAAGACTCAGTGCTAGACTTAAAATGTAGTGATGAACCCATTTACGTCCTAGGAGTTTACTTTTCATACAATGAAGTACTTGTAACAAAAAAAGAATTTCTTTGATAAGTTAAACCCACTTCAAAAATTATTAAATATTTGGTCGTCTAGAGACATATCAATTTATGGAAGAATCAACATCGTTAAAACCCTCGCAATATCAAAATTGACGTTCATTTGTAGCGTGCTGGACACTCCACCTGGTTTTACTGCTGAGGTCAATAACATAATATTTAATTATATCTGGAAGCACAAAAATCCAAAACTTAAAAAAACAACTATCACGAACGGTAAGAATGAAGGAGGACTTGGTATGATTGATTTTCTGTAAAGTTCTCGATGTTTATAATTCGTAATTAACACCTCTACTAAAGTTCCCATTGTTAGTAATTACATTGTATGTATTGTTTGGGTAAGTATTTCAACTGTATTTTATGTGTCCAATAAATAGTGTTAGTATTTGTAAGTAGCGCAAGTACAGCATTGTAAATAAATAGCGTAAGTACCGTAAAAAAACAAACAAACAAAGGCTCTGCACGTGCAGATACATGTGGCGCGTGCAGCGACTTGTTATTACTCATCAACAACAACAACAACAACATCTTTATTGTACCTTAAATTTCTTAAATACAAGAATATATATATTAATACATAAGAAAAGGTACGGACCTTCAGAAATAACTATTAAGAGTTAAAAATGCCTGAAGGTCAATAATTGCAAAATTTAAAATTAAATTAGTGAAATGGATCAGAGATTAAATTAGTGAAATGGATCAGAGTGACAAGGATACTTCACAAATTAATGTGATCAAGTAAGCTGAAGCCACTCAAAAGGCACTAAGGCCACAAGGTAGCAGGCAGTACCCCTTAAATCTACCAAAGCAAAGATTGAGCCCAAGCATTAGCAGCCATGGACAGCTGTTGGCTGTTGGCTGCTAATGCTTGGGCTCAATCTTTGCTTTGGTAGATTTAAGGGGTACTGCCTGCTACCTTGTGGCCTTAGTGCCTTTTGAGTGGCTTCAGCTTACTTGATCACATTAATTTGTGAAGTATCCTTGTCACTCTGATCCATTTCACTAATTTAATCTCTGATCCATTTCACTAATTTAATTTTAAATTTTGCAATTATTGACCTTCAGGCATTTTTAACTCTTAATAGTTATTTCTGAAGGTCCGTACCTTTTCTTATGTATTAATATATATATTCTTGTATTTAAGAAATTTAAGGTACAATAAAGATGTTGTTGTTGTTGTTGTTGTTGTCACTCCAGCCACATCCCACAAGCTTTACGTTTTCATTGCTTGTTTTATTGATATGTGGGTACTTGAGCCTGAGCATTAGCTATGCCATGCTGATGAGGCCTAACAAGGCCGAAACAGCTGTCCATGGCTGCTAATGCTTGGGCTCAATCTTTGCTTTGGTAGATTTAAGGGGTCGCTACCTTGTGGCCTTAGTGCCTTTTGAGTGGCTTCAGCTTACTTGATCACATTAATTTGTGAAGTATCCTTGTCACTCCAGCCACATCCCACAAGCTTTACGTTTTCATCTATGTCCAATACTCTGACATAAGGACATAATGAGATTCATAGTACGTCACAATAGACATCACAAAGTGTCACAAAGTGTCCCGTTCTTCATGTGTCACAAAACTTTTACTATTTTGTTAAGAAATATGGTTTGGGGACACTTTGTGATGTCTATCACAAGGTATCATGAATCTCATTATGTCGGAGTATTGGACAACCCTCGAAATAGACTGGAGCGAGGAGAACAGAGCGGAAAGAGACTGGAGCGAGGAGAACAGAGCGGAAAGAGATCCAGAAAGGGACTGCTAGCGGTCTATTGTCAGTGAAAATACGAAATAAACAATTTTCCCAAATCCCGCCGTTGATGATAAGTTGATCTATCGTGAAAGGTGTTTGCCATCGTGGTTTTGAAATGTTGGTTGAGTTAACCGTTTGTGTCATAAGCTGATCTGTTCCCCTTTGAGTGACTGGCAAGTTTAAGCGTGTTACAGATCAATTCAGATGTCACGTTTGGGACATTCCAACTTGTTACCATCTGGAGAAGAGCATTGATTAAGGTTATTACTCTTGCCCATTCCATGGAGCTACGACTGCTACATGCAAGGCCGTTGCATACTGACAGCACCATATATTGCTATGGACGACAATTCTTATAGTCAATCTACTTCACGCGACCACTATTTTGATATTGAAGTATTTCCGTTTTGAACATCGCCAGCGAGATTTCAGAATCGTCCTTGAAGTTTCCCCAGTTTATTGACGCCATAAGGCTATGAATTTTTTTACATCACAACGCGTGAATTAAGTATTTGAAAACTATCAATTGTTTCCTACGTGTTTGGAATTTTTTTTGTAGTTAATGCGCGTTTTTCGGAAAGATTTCCAGAGAAATCTTCAAGATTCCATTGAAATGTCGGACATTACAAAGACGAATTGTTCATTTCATTCTCGGAAATACTGGGCTCGCTTGACGTATAGACTGAGTGTAAGCCTACCTCCGGGAAGGAAAACAACCAGTTGAGTTGGCTTTTGAGCTCAAAATTCGGCTATAATTGTGCTTTTCAGTTTTGTGTCATGTGAACTGTCGTATGTTGCCACAATTTTCATCACCCTCCGTCGGCTCGTTTTATGATTTGCGCTCCGCCCTGCCCCCTCCCCCTAATCCCAGCAACTTTATTGCTCATATTTTTGTGTTTGTGTGTAACGTATCTCATGATTATAGCGGTGAACCTGAAGTTCTTCTCGTTTTGCTTTGGCTGCCTTCATGGGCTATTGCTCTTGCTTCTCCGAGGATAATGCACCGTAGGCAGTGAAGCCGGTGAGGTGAGAGTCACTATATCAGTTTGAATACTCACAGAGTTTTTAATTATTATTTTCTTTTATTCTCTAGCAACAAACATAGCAACACAGCATTTTTTTAAATAATCAGGAAAACATGACGAGAGACATATTCTTATTATAACCATCATCTCAAATTTGTAAGTAACTAAGATAAACTAGTAGTATCTTCGAGAGAAAAAGAAAAAGGTCGACAAGGAAAAAACTCCGTCCTTAAAAATCTTCGTGCTAAAAATGAAATCCTGAGACATTGTAAATCCTAAATGATCATTTCAACTTTGAGGGATAAATTATTAGGTTAATTGTCAGAACCAAACTTTGGAGGGCCCCTTTGGTACCAGCCTCGTTGAATGGGCGGCCGTGTCGAACTAAAGTTCTTCCATCCGTCTATCTACCTGCGACCTGGCGGCATCCAGATTGTATTAGCCCTCCAATCCAACCGCATATTTCTTTCACTTTTTTCGGAGTCAACCGTATTACGACATTTTTCGGCTGATTATTGATCGAGCTTGACAATACCCCGATGATGTAACGATCTCTTCTGTTCCGTTTAATGACATACACCCCGGCTCCTGAACACCCTCCGGCCGCGTCGCACTTATTCATGATTAAACTTCGGTAAGCGGTTGCGTTCGGCGTCCAGCCGACCGGACACGACGAATACCACATCGAGGTTTCGCGTTTGTCATTTGGAAAGCAAGCAAAATGCATCGTTTTAAAGGGTTGAAGGTTCTTTATTGAGAAAGACTTGATTTTAAGAAATGTCCTTCCGTGCGGTACCTGAAGCGACAGCACTGCGTAATCGTTTTCCGGGTTCATGGATCTGGCTTTGTACCAAGCGCGTGGTAGATAGACTCTCTTAACACGATACCAAGTGAAGCGTTCATTTGGCTGCAGAACGCCGACATTCAACACCCGCTTCCGGTTCAGGAACCTGAGCCCGTTGTGGAAACAGTGGGCAGCGGATAGAACGTGGCGGGGACCAATCAGAGTTCCTGAACATGAACCTGATCGTGCGCTTAACTTCACTTTGACGACGGCTTTGAAAGGCAGGATTTGTGTCTTTTTAGGGCTAATGTGTCTTCTGTCGTCGGGACCAATAATACTACCCCTCTTAGAACTGGAAATTCCGACTGCAACTGGTCTCGCACTTTTGTCCCTTTGAACCAATGATACGCGACGAGAGGCAGTCTTACCATCGAGCGTATCCCCCAAACTAAGAGGAGGAACTGGTGTTCTTAAACTGCTCTTGTCTTCGCCCTCTTCTCTCTCTTTCGATGGGTCTACGACTGAAAAAGGACATTTAAATGGTCACCGTAACTGAGTACAATCTTAGCTATTTCTATTCAGTGTGTACAAGTATGTTCATTTTCTTAGTTCACACGGATGAACATTCAACAGATTTTTGCCTGCATAAATCCCCTCTGTATACCGATCAAGGCTTAAGTCCCTTAGATATTCAACAATTCACTTTCAAGCAAATCAAATGTTTTCTAAAAAGACCAGCTGCAATTTTAGGAACATAAAAACGTCTAGTGTGCTATGATTTCTTGGAAATTCATCAGCTCCTTGAACATGGTCTAGTAAGTTAAAGTTTAACCTTGGAAAATAAGAATATTCATGTTATGAAAGCGTTCCATCTTTTTCAAAAAGTAACAGTTACCTGACAGATTGTGTTATGAAAGATTATCTCAGTAAATTTAAGTTTTCTGAGAGGCTATGGAAACCTCAGCAACGAAAACCTTTACTTCAAATCGAGGGTTTTTTTTTCCTTTGCCGTTCCTGATTCACTTACCTATTTCTTGGCTATGAAAATCCGCGCACATTCCAAGCCGAATCACCAGGTTGAACAGCAAAAAATTGACCGTTAGTCTCGAGCAGAGCATTTTCACTTCAAACTAGCGGGGAGCTATAAAACGTTTGGGCGATTTTGACTAACTTATCCTTAATTTATATTTTTTGATAAAAGAAATTTGTATTTGTTTGATAAACCACACTTACGCATTAGATTGCAATCGCCCACTATCAGTCGAGTGAGTTCATTTCATAAACAGGAAGAGTGGGTTGAAACAGGAAAACAAGGCTTTCAAAAACTTCCATTTTGCAAAATATCGAGACTGAAAGTGTTGCTCCAGAGATTTGATTTCAATGATTACGCGTTAGGTCTTAAAAGCAAGTAAAGCCGGGCCTTGTCACCATGATAACGTTTATCAAATAAACGTTCTACGCAATATAGCTTTAATTTGAGCATGCATTAGGATTAGCGAATCCATAAACTCAATGCAGAACGACACACTGAGTTGATTCGATAATGCACATTTATAACATTCTAAATAAATGACAGTTCTTTAGTAAACGCAATTACGCTCTCGTCAACAGACATTTAAGCGTAGTGATTACTGTAAATGAAAGCAAATTGCCTATATTAAAATTCATATTCATTTAACCGCCTCTCAGTAAACAGATTAAGCGAAGTATAATGTAACTTCATTTGGTTTGTATAATTCAGAAACAGATGTTTCTTAATAAAGGCCCAAATTGAATAAACGGTTTACATCCATAGTTAAATTGGCTCTCGAAGCATTTCAGGTTGTCTACCACAATTTTATCAGATTGGAGATTTTTTACAAGACGAACGAGTCACTTCGGTTGAAGGAATGCCATGTTACGATAAGTCATCATGGAGGATGGCGGACCTATGGAGAAAAACAAAGCATCTATGTACAATAATTTATAAACAAAATCTGTTTTCATGAAACAGTTTAATTACTTTATGCTCAGCAGAATTTTGGTTGCATTTAACTGTTCCTTTTTTCTAGAAAGACAAAGACAAAGACAAATCGGAACTTTGCTGAAAAAGAAAATATTCCATTTGATACAGTTGCAGAGCGTAGGTTGATCTTGAAGCCAGAAAAAGGTAAACAACATTTAGTTTCAATTAGACTGAACTGATTAAAATAAGCCTTTCGGCAAAACCTTTACCACCACTCCTAGGAGCTGTTACTTGACAACGTAAGGCCAGATTTCGAGATTTTGGACTCTCTGTTGCATTTGCATTTCTGCATGCACGTCCTGAGGAAAAGTTCAGAAGCTTAGAGATTCATTGTCCGCGAACAACGAAAATTGCACTTGACTTTGAAATTCCAGTTTCATATTCAAGACTCTGTTCCTAGAGAGTTTCACATTCTCTAAACAAACATTAAATCCCCGGCCAAGTATAAACCAGACTGTAATAGAACGTCTTGATTGTAGAAGATGAACCATGCTATCAGCCTTTAGAAATAACGGTTAAACATGGAGCAAATTTGTTACAATCGTCATGTCGTCAATTTT
The DNA here is from genome assembly GCA_016490735.1 of Pachyseris speciosa. Lineage (NCBI taxonomy): Eukaryota > Metazoa > Cnidaria > Anthozoa > Scleractinia > Pachyseridae > Pachyseris > Pachyseris speciosa. The sequence continues at coordinate 229,967 of JAEMWC010000733.1, forward strand.
TACTTTTGATAACAGTATATTTGAATGACTGTGAATATATGAATATCACTATATTTGGTTGTTACTGATTCCTTCTCTGAATCCCTCCAACAAGAATTTTAGATACTTATAGAACACTGTAGATTGTCTCATTCCTTTTCAGTGTAATTAAACTGAACAACCGGAACTACTGGCCGGCTTAGGCGTAGGCAGTACCATGGAAGAAGATACGAATATTCCGGATGACCGCACTATTGAAATAACTCAGGGTGAAATGAAGACACAACATACCACCTGATTGTCACTCGAAAAACAAAACAAAAAAAGGAAGAAAGAAATAAAGAAAGGAAATAAGAACGTTTTTTTATGCTATAGCAAAACATCACTTTAGAAACATATATCTAACGGCCATAAGCGACTAGCAGCCGGGCCTAGTGATCTAAGGGGTAGATAACGTAAATTGACCACCGTACAGAGATTCAATTAGCTGACGTTTCGAACATTAAACCCCGGCTACACGCTCAAACACTGTCATAAAACATTTGTTGGATGAACAATGTTAGAACGTGTAGCATGCATGTTTAATGACGTTTGTTCAACATTTTTTGTTGGAAGAATCTTTTGATTTCGTTCAAACATTTTCTCCAACATACATCAAATGTTGAAGCGTGTAGCCGCCCTTTTAACAATGTTGTATTGCAAAGACAAATCAGAGTTAAGGGCTCAGTCTCCAATCCGAGAGCCAAACGGCAGGTGGAAATTGTTGAAGGCAGAACCCTGAAGCGACGTGTTTCCAACAATGTTATATGCGTATCCAACATTGTTAGAAGCGTTCTTACAACAATGTTGCGATGTGTTCTTCTAACAATGTTACAACGTGTAGCCGGGGCTTAAGCCCTTCGTCGGAGGGCTAACGCTCGAAACGTCAGCTAATCGAATCCCTGCACGGTGGTCAATTTACATTATCAACTCCGTTGATAAACCAAATTTTCGTATTTCACTCCCCCACCGACGCAGCACCACAGTTTCTTTAGAAACTAGTCCCCTTTATTCTAGTGTGATCTAAGACTGTCAAAATTGCCATCTTGTACGGAAGGCTGTATATCATTCTTATCAAATGATTTTCCCAGAGAAAACTCGAGAGGCTAGAAAGCCTGGTTAAACCTCGGACACCATATAATTCAATGTTGGTATGATTGCGTATACTAAGTTAAAATGACTTGAGGGCATTTTCCCGTCATTATGCTATAAACTTCAAAAGTACTCCGTTTAAGCTACTAAATTTAACGTTTTAAAATATTCCGCCCGACAGAAATTACAATGGCTACGCCGACTTCATGGCAAATCTTAACACCCAGCCATTGACCTGGATAAGTCAAGAAAAGATTTTAGGACAGTTTCACTGAGTAGTTTTATGTGTTATTTATTTTTTGCCTCAGGTAAATCCGGTTGAAACAAGAAGGCTCTATCGCGACTTGCAATTGGCGCCGGATCGCCTGATTCTTCTTATCGGAAAGCCGTTCACATTTTCAGAATAAAAGCGTTTAATTTAAAAATTTTTTTCAAAGTACTGAACTCGCTGTCAATGCGCTATCAATGCCCGTCAATGCGCTATCGTCAACTTTAATGTCTGTGGCTTTATTTTTTTGTGTGTGTGTGGAGTTTCAATCTTTTTCTAACTTAGTCTCACGCCGGTGCGCCAAATATTTTGCTTTTTTTGAGGCCTCCTCAATCCTCGTTACGTTATTAAACTTTATCCAACTAACCTGTTTGTGTGCTTTCAAAGTTACTCTTTGAAACTGTTAAGATATCATTTATTAAAGGGAAATTACTGTCACTGAGGGAGTATACAATATCTCATGAGAACGAACCGAGACGGTATTCAGAGTTTGTCACTTAAGACAGAGGGTCGCTTATCAAAAAGGCTAAATATATGCTGAGTGGTCGTTCAGCAAAAAGTCGATCAGATTTGAAAAGGAAAAACAGTCTAGTATATCTGACATTTTTAAGAAAGTGCCCACCCACTACCTGGCCTTCATTTCAGGGATACTGATAAAGAAATCACCAAAATCCTCACTAATGGAAGCAGTTATAGGGATTTACAACTTAACTGCCTGTGACTGACTCTCACCTTTTTCTTTGGAGCCTTACACTTTGCAATGGCTGTCGGCTGCACTTTACTCGTGTTGAATACAACGAAATTCGTTTTACAAATTAAACTTTGGTTGTCGTAAATCACTTTACACTTTACCATGCTGGTGCGAAGCTAGCCTAGGTTCCGAGAAAATATGAGAGGTGATTTCTGATTGAGCAAAATGAGGATAATACAATATTTATGATGATTACCACGTTAACGTTCTTTTTTTTTATTTTTAAATTGCGCTGCTCTCACCTTGTGCTATGCAAACTGAGTGTTGTCTTTGAAAAAGTTGTTCAGTCAGCTTTGTCAATCGCCGGAGAGACTCTTTTGTGTTTAAAAACCAGGAAAATGAATTTTTTACGGAGGAATTTTCGTCAAACATACGACTAACCATGACATTAAATAACTATAATTAACATTTGAAAACGATATTGAGACCGTGAATTTGAGTCACCAGACAATTCCGCACTTAAGCAGAGCAGTAAGATAAAAGCAAAGAAATGGTCACCACGCAACCTACTGGAAATCACATTTTTTTAATTCGCTGGATATTTTGACTAAATAGCCGTGAAGTACTTAAATTAATCGGAAAGTTTTCAGCCGATGATACTACATTCAGCTGAATAATTGGCTCCTGGAAGCGTCAAATTTTATCAGATTGTCAATATTACTTGTTTGTGTGCTTGCGGTATGTTTCAGCTTGTTTCAAATGTTTTTTCACTGAAGCAGTATATCAAGGGAACATTTAAGAAATGTTTTATTTCAGAGCTACGTCCGCTTTTCTCTTGAGTTCTTGGTGAAACGTTAATAAACATGGCCTTACTTGATAGAACTCTACGGCCATTTAGCAGTACTTTTATTTTGCTACTGTTTTTTACTCTACACGAAATGGTTTGAATCTCAATAATGAATCTCGAATTAAGGGAGGGATCATGGAGTTTCAACGTTCAAATGAACGGTCACAACTTAAAATATTCTACATAACATATTGTCGACGAGAAGCACTTGGTTAAGGCTGAAAAAAGTTAGAGTAAAACAACCCTAATTGTTTTGTCAACCAACTCATCGTAATTATTTTGCAAAAAGGGATCAAGAGGTAGACTCGGGTTTTCCTTAAACAGCCTTCTTTCATTTGAAAAATGTTAATAAAGCCTTGAAATAAAATTAGTGGAGGAAACCTGAATCTTGAGGTTCCATATTGAACATGAAATATTGAAATGCTTGACAGTAGCAATCACTCTTGAACTGAGAAAAAAGAAATTTCTTTTCTTTTTATTGAAAACTAAATATTGTCCACAGGGGAAATGTTTGGTGAAAAAACATCATCAGCCAGTGATCAAACATTGCTTGGTCTCCAAAAATGATGATGTTTGAAGTCCTGGCCAAACGGTTATCAAACACCACCAAATACGATCCAACACTGAGACCAAACAAGGTGGCCAAACGGTGAAATGTTTGGTCAGTTTTACGGGTGTCTGTAAAACGAGGACCGGAAACCTACGGATGGTGGATGCGGATGGCGGATGAGAAAATGTGGATGAAAAAAATGCGGATAGAGTGCGGATGAAAAAAAAAAAGAACAAAAACTAACAACAACAACAAAAATTTGTTCCATATAAAAAGAATATTTAATGCAAAATGATTAGAGACGCCCCTTAGCAACAAAAACAAGCATTTGTGATTAACCCTTTCACCACCAAGGGGGACTTTATAGATTTCACTCTGTCTAATGCCAGACGATTTTACTCGTCAAAGGGGAGGCCTTTGGTGGTGAAAGGGTTAAAATTATCATTCGATACTTTTTCCCTTCGTTTTCATTGGCCCAGAGCCTACCATGTGACCTACAAATATCTGCCTACAAATAATGGTCTGCTCGTGCGCAGTACCGTCCAACTGTAATGAAATTGATTTGGGTTTTGAATTGGATTGAATAATTTTTTTTTCCGCGGTTGATTGTAAGAGATTTAGGAGCTGAGCCTCATAGACCTTATTACAATTTTCAGCGTTTTACAATAGTTTCGCATCTGTCGCGCTGCCTTGTTGTTCAGTGATGTTTGACTAATTGAACTCAGCTGCAGTGCTCGCGTTGTTGTTTAACCTGGGTGCCAGAGGTTTTTCTTTCTCTTTGGGGGCGACAGAATTGAGCGGCGAAGCCATGAAAGAGAGTGGCAACGCCTACCAGCACTACTTCGCTCTCTACGCTTGTCGTCGCTCTGGTGAGCGAGAAGACCTCTGGTATCTAGGGTAGTTGTTGTTCGTCGAAGAGCGAAAAACGAGGAGGTTTCTCGGGTCAACCCCTCCCCGCCGGGGGGGTACTCAACAGATACTTGGTTAGGGAGGTGTGGCCCGGGCGTTCAAACCCTGTCCATGTTTAAGACACAATTTTTTGATTTCCCTATATCCCGTTTAAGACAGAATTCAGATTTTTCGGACCCTATATCTAAGACTTTTAACCCAAAATCATACCCTCTTGAAGACTAGAATGAAGTAATGATGCAATAGTTTCTTACTGTATTTTAATGCATTGGAAATGAAACGGGCCGTGTATACTCCACAGGACCGTGGTTGCCTGAGAAGAAAAGGCGAAAGAGGTTTCCTAGCCTAAAGCAGCTGTAGCGCTACCCTGTTTAAGACAGAAAATGGTAAATCGATACCGCGTTCAAGATAAAACACCCTGAAAACCATACTCTATCGGGCCGTACGTCCCCGTTAAGGCGGGAGTTAACCTGGCATCGTTTTTTTATCCGCTTCACATGGATTTCCCGTTGATATCTCGTTCGCGTTTCAAGCAATCAAAATCCCTCCGCTCATCCCACAAAGCTATGCGTTGGGATATTTTGTGAATTTTTTTGGTGATTTTTGGGTATATTTGGGAAGAGATAATTTTTCTCAAAGGATTAGTTAAATTTAGGAAAATAGGAATAATTGAAGATTTAATAATAGTTTAAAAGTGGAATTTGAAGTTAGAAATTAGTAGATGGATACCAAACAGCAGCAACCTGCAGTGCCTTTGTGGGTGGCAACTAACTGGAAGTGTTTCAAAACATTTTACTTCATTAAAATCCCTTCTTCAAACACCTTAAAATTACATGCAAATTCACGTTTACCCCCACCTTAAGGCTATATAAGGGAGTACTCCCCGGGGGTCAAACAAATTTGTTTTCAACATTTTGTTGTGGCCGAGATCGGAGCCGAGACCGCAACTTCTGCGCACATTCCACGGTGCATTAAACGTGTGTATTTTACACCTCACAGGATCAAAATCTCCTTTAAGCCATTTACCTAAGCCCAAACGCACCTTTAAACAGACAGCGATTGTCTTTGACAAGAAGGAAAAATCACTAAAGGACATTCTTGTCCTCGCAAAACTTCCTTCAATCACACAACAATCATAAAGTCAACGAAGCGTTTAGTTACAAACTTGAAGGAAATTTACTTGTGATCACCTAAACTGACTCCAAACAGTATTCGCGCAAATTTAGCGATTACAACTCAGCTGAGTCTACGAACATTAAAGCCCGATCACTTACATCCTGAAACTGATCATCCCGATAACGAACGTAAACAGGACTACGGATTTTTTATCCAACGTCATTTTTGGATCAGTATGCACTTTATCACAGAACAACTATATATTTCGAAAATACCTTTACATCACTCTCAACGCACTGAGTGTTTTTCCATCCTTCGAAAACACAACAAAGTTGTTCTGCTTGCATAATTTTGCGCTCATTTCACGGTGCATTGAACGTGTGATCTTCACACCTCACAGGATCGAAACCCCCTTCACGCCATTGGATGATCTATATATCTTCCAATAAGAATCCCGCTTGTAACTAACCAATCACGAAACACTCTACGGTTGAAGTCCGCTATATAAAGAGACGTGATTCTACCTTCAGCACTCTAAACTAGCTCTCCTTCTGAGCTCTTCAAAAAAAAGCTTAAAAGCAACTGACGAAGGATCCTATCTTTTGGTTCCGAAACCGGTCTTGCATCTCAAAGCTGAAACACAGTTCTTTTCAGAACTCTACCATGGCGCAGACAGTTTCCGACAAGGAGATGATTGCCATTTCAAAACACTACGTCTCTTATAAACTTACTCAGTCGAAGAGATTTTTGAAAACAACAACGAGACTTCAAACAAAGTTTCTGTAAAAGAGGCTACCCTCCAACACTCGTTTTAAAGAAAATCCTGATTGAAGTTAAGTTCACCTACATTAAAACATATCTTTAACCAGCCACCGATTGCATATCATACAAGAAGGTAAAATCACTAAAGGACATTCTTGTCCTCGCGAAACTTCCTTCAATCGCAAAGCAATCATAAAATCAACTTAACTTTTAGTTACAAACTTGAAGGAAATTTGCCTGTGATCACCTAAATTGACTCCAAACAGTATTCGCGCCAATTTAGCGATTACAACTAAGCTGAGTCTATGAATGAAAGCCTGATCACTTACATCCTTAAACTGATCACCCTAATAACGAACGTAGAAGCAGAGGACTCGTAGACTTTAATAAACGATTATTCACGATTAAGGTAGGCTGTCATCAGACGTGATCAATAAGATTAGAATTATAAACTACAGAAAGGGCGCGTTTTCAGTTGAATTAATTTTCTTTGAGTCATTCTGCATAATTATATTACATTCCGCATAATTATGCCATTCCGCAAGTCATGCCACATGCCATTCCGCAAACTCATTGTGCCTTTTACCCAAACAGGTTTATATCCTGTATTGTCAACCATGTTTAACATCTGATATAAGTTGACTCTGGTTCCGGAAAAACAGTAGTATTACTGTCGATCCTTTGTATAATTTATTTATTGTTCTTCTTAATTTTTTTTTTTTCATAAATTTTTTCCATCCGCATTTCCTCATCCGCCATCCGCATCCGCCATCCGCAGGTATCCGGTCCTCGTTTTACAGACACCCTCGCCAAATAATAGGGAGTTTAAGCAAAGACTACGGCAAAGCGCCAACGCAAACGTCATTGAAAATTGTTGATCATAGGATTGTAGCTAATTTATGGGTATTCCAGCGCGTTCAGTTCAACTTGTAACATATGAACAGACCATCCAGGAACTAAATTGGTAAGATCGGCGTTACAGAAAAAGAAGTTAGGAAAAAGAACGAAAGTTTCGCCGTCGTGTGTTCACGTCCTCCACAAAACTTGAATTTGGTCCTTTCATGTTGTTGTTTGAAGAAATTTACCAAATTTCCTAACACACGTGCAAAGCAATTGACATTGCTCATTAAACCTATTGTTTTGTGACGTTCTCGTTGCCGTTGCCGTAGACGCTGCTTAAACTCCCTATTGGGCCACCAATTACCTCAGGGTTCATTGTTTTATTGCTAAATGATTTGCAAAAGACAACCAAGGCGGCCGACTGATATTTTCTTAAGGCTATAAATTTAATTCTAAACACCAGAGTGTGTCTAGATGTTTATGACCAAAACTCTTCTATTTATTCGTTTTTCTCGTTTTTCTCCTGAGCCCGCCTCGAATGACTACTAAGCTACCTGCGGGCTCAAGGATTTTGTAATGTTTAAGTATTAAATTAATTAAGTTGTTGTTGTTACCATATCTATCTCCTCTGAAAGAAAGGCTATTCAAGATGATGGGGATCAAAGCATTTGAGTGCAAAGCCTAAAATTACCATGTTAATGGCATTAGTATTTTTGTGATTTTGTGGTGTCGAGTACCTGTTATAGGTGTTAGAATAAGGATTGCAACATAGCAAGTTGTAAGTGAGCTGTTTAACAAAAAGAGGAACTAATATACCGATCGCTTTAACGAAACACTCTGACGATTTTTTGAGTCCCTCTCTTGCAAGAGGGTTTTTTTAAGCCAGTTGTCGTCCCAAGCTGTCTTTCTGTTTTGTTTCGTTTGTTTGTTTGTTTGTTTTGGAAGAACAGTCGATTAAAAGCTGGGAAAAAAAAAACAGTCTCGTCCCCACTACGTTTATAACGTAGTATTGTTATATTTATTTCCTTTTTTATGGTTAGCAGTGGCGGAGTTAGGGGTGGGGCCGAGGAGCCGCGGTCCCCCCCCCCCCCCCTTTTCCTTGCGGTTTTTGAAAAAGCTTCTGTAAATTTTAAGTGGTATTGCAGTACATCAGGCGGTTTAATTTATTTCTTCGGCCCCTTCTTTCTGGATTTTCTGGATCCGCCCTTGGTTAGTGACCAGAATGTAATTAAAAAACGTTCTCATAAATCTGACTTGTAAAGTCGTCTTTATTTTCATCCTCGTTAGAAGGGAACCTCGCTCAGTTGCAACAGAGGAAATGATCCGGTTAACCGGCCCAAGCTGGTCTGATCGCCTACACATCTTTTTAAAGAGGACAATCACCGTGAAGGCTCTATTAAGCCCCCCTCTCTAATAAGCCCCCCGTTTGGAAGTCGGTTTTTGTAATAAGCCACCCCTCTCTAATAAGCCCCTCCCCCCATTCTGGGACACGAGATTTTGTATTTTTTCCCTCCTATTCCCTCTTACGAAATACACTTTAAGCGGCCCAGTTGGTTTATTTTTAAACAAATATACAATAAAGCACACAATATTGTTTCCTGCTCGGTATTAAATAATAAGGTTTTGCTGCAGTTGTTTGAGATTTGTACAGATACTATTTAACACGAAAACGGCGTGTTCAAAGACTTGAAATAAGCCCCCCCCTCTCTATTAAGCCCCCCTCTCCAATAATTAAGCCCCCGTTAATAAGACCTGAAATTAAATAAGCCCCCTGGGTGCTTAATAGAACTTTTACGGTAATTTGAACCACTTCAGGCAATTTAGCCGAAACTTTCCTGATAAAATTCCCTCTAGCAGAGTCCTCTTTTCCTTGTAATTACAATAAATATAGATGGTACGGCGAATCTAAATTAATTCAATGGACATTTGAAAAAATGAGCATTGCATCTATAACGGGCCTGAAGAAAAAGCTGCTGTCCATCGATTCGGCGTAATATTCTTTAAAAGCACGTTAAAATCTATCTTTTGTTGAGCCGGAACTGTGACAATATTCGATTGTACTGTTTTTTACGATCTGTTCAACTTATCCACTTCGCCCGGTATCGTTTTCTTAAAATTTGAATTTTACATGTGATTTGCCTTTCAAAAGAAAATCTCAATGACGAAATATATACGTTCAGCAAAACCTGAGTTTTCTCAGTTTCGGCTGTTTAAGCATTGCATCTGGCCTCATATTATTACGTTCTTTGCTTGTGTTGGGCAGGTGCTACAGCCGGCCTGCTGAATTGCATTTCACTTTACTTCACAGTTTGGGCACAGTATTGAAAACACAACTGATGTAATTCATTTGCCAACTTGAAATATCGCTTTCTTGTTGAATTTATCCAAGGGAAAGGAAATACTGAGATTATTCCTCTACCTCTAAAACTGCATGCTAATTTATACAATCCATGATTTACCCACGAAGGTGCAAAACAGTACTGCAAAGGAAAAAAACATAAACTGGAAGAAAACAGGACATTAACAACTTACCATTAAAATAAAACCAAAAGCCCTACGAAATGTAAAACTTACTGAGTATATTTAAATCGAAAGTTAACTTTAAAATTTCATCTAAAGGTTTACTTTACTTTAATTTACCCAGCAGATTTGGTTTATATAAACAGAACATTCATGTGAGATTTCTGACAAAAGGTCATATAACTAAATCAACAACAAAAACAATCCCTATGATTCTCAGCAATTTTTTATTGTTCAGAGTTTCTCCAGTTTAAAGAAAAATTCACTGAAAGCCAAAGTAACCCTATGACTTATTTGTTATCAGTTTTGTCCACTTTTTTTCTTGTAAGTTGGTCAATACATCACTTCTTTTAAAACTTGAAAACAGAAGAAAAATTATACCAGTTTTGCTTTAGCTAAAGTTCCTTGACTACTGTCTAGTCACATCATACTTGAAGAAACCCTATGTTGCTTGGTAGCATACATTTTTTAAATGTAGGTGTTCCCTTAGTGATGATTTTGTAGAATGTAGAGTGGAACAATAATAAATTCAGGTTATAATTACGAAATGGTTGTGAAAAATAGCTACAAAAAAGTAGACACGAAGTTTCTTGGTGGCTCTAGTTAAAACATATCATTTGCTTAAATTAAAGAAGAATCGAACGCACTGATTACTTTTAACAAATAATGAAATTAAGTTAAGTGGAAATTTCTTAGATGAGAAAGAAACAAAAAAAATGTGTAAAAATATCGAGTAAAAGCAGCTTACTCGTACGACTGTCAAACAAAACTACTTGTGAAGAATTGTGTTTCCAGAGGTTCTCGATAAAAAAACCAGCATTACTATTGAAATTGTGAATTTTGAGTTTATCACCCAGAGCACAATAGTCAATGGTCTTGTTATAATCGGAGAAAAATAATCATCTCTATTTGCATATTAATAAGAGCTCTCCTTTATAACACAGCCCCGAAGTAACAAACAAATAAGGAGAGAGCAAGTAGCTTAAAATGACCCACAACTTGTTGGTTAATTGGTACCACACAACGCTCGTTCAGCAGAACAATTCACCGCTCTAAACCTGCACCAGCTGGGCATCACAGAACACAAGGTACTCAGATTAATTTCACTACGATTTTCGATTTTGTGATGTTCTCATGTTTCCGCTGGTAGCTTCTCACCACATTTCCCATCGGCCCGGACTTTATTCAGGTGTTTCAAAATGCCAAGAGCTTTTCTTATAAGGAGTCAGACTAAACAAGATCCGGATGACGATTTTCTGGATGTAGTGATGGGGTCTGCAGAGGTGAGATTTTCTTAATGTTATCCGGTTGATTTGTAGAGTTTGTGCTTCACGCGTGTTTCAAGTGCTCTTAGTAAATACCATGATCTTCTCATTTTTTTCTTCTTTCGTTGGGCGGTCGACAATTTTCTCCATAAATTTATCTTTTGATTTGCAACATTTTTTTTTAATTTTGTAGATCAGTTGCTGATGTTCCCTCTAGCCGCAAATCGTGACGTACAATAGAAATGCGACACTATCCCCGCGCGCCAATGAAGTTTAGGGCTTATAGGAACTGTGACATTACTAAAAAATTCGGAGTTTTTCTTTTGAAGACAAAACCTACAGAAACCGCGAGCTTCGGTCCCTTTTCCATGCGTTTTTGAAGGCTTTTCTGGTCACTTAACATGTTGAAATTGAGCAAATCGGTCAATATAACATTGGTAAGTTGTTACAAACTGCTTGGGCATTTCATTTTCAGAATATTTAGTTAGCGAGTCCGAACAATTATTATGCCGGTCCATCAAAGCAAATCTGCCAGCTTACAGTGCTACTTCGTGGTTGCAAAGTTCTGATGCAACCACAAGTACATGAGAAAACTGGAAATGTTAGTTAATTAACTTTTGAAATTCGTAACATTCTCTAACAGTTACTTTGTTCTGGATTTGGGTTGGGCCATCCATGAGAAGCATATTTCAATATATTTTTTTTGAAAAAGCATTCGGTGAAAATTTTTACTTTTTGGTCTCAAATGCGCTAGAAAAGGAAGGGATTGCCGGAGGCCCCAACCGGCCTAAAGTCAAAAGAAAGATCGCGAAAAAAGAGTGCACAGACACGAAATGAGGGGAAAAAGAGAGGAAACACTAGTTCCACCTTTTTATACGCGCCGACTCTACGGCCGGGTTTTGAGACCTTCAAACCAAGCTGCACGTACCGTTTTCAGTTCCCAGGCTAGTATTCGTGTCTCCATACTCTATCGTGACACAATGTAACAACTTACTAGAACGTTTTGCAGTCAGTTCAGTGGTACGAAAAATGAGAAAAAGTGTGAATAATATGTTTTACCATTTTCTCCAAAACTAACGGTGATTTTCAGGCTCAACTTTAATTGCTATCCATTTCACTCGGCTAGCTGAAAGCGAGTTCTTGGTATACGTAATTACTTTAATTGCCTTAATTACATTAGAGTTATTAGGAAGAATAATTTCAAGCGAAAGTAAATTAAAATTATTTAATCAGTAGCTAGCAATATAAAAATCACTCCTAGTCAAAAATTGTTGGTATAAAACAATCTTAAATCTTCCCATTAGTTGGGATTTTCGTGTTTCTTTCAACATCTTTAAGGGTTGTTCGATTTTGTTTTCTTTAAATTAAAGAGGTTTGCTGAACGTTTTTAATTTTCGAATTCCGTCTTGTTTCTTAGCAATGTAGTATTATTAATGTTCCATGTACTAATAAATAATAAATTAGATTTTTTATTCATTTACAGCGAAAAAAAAACAAAAACAAAACAAGCTCTTTTTTTATTTACGTGAAGAGATGACGATAAATCAAGTCACAAATAATGTCAGAGTCGTTCCTAGACCGCGCGGTCGTATCCGGCAAGAAATAACACGAGAAAATAGAGATTAAAAAAAAAAAAAAAAAAAAAACCGCGAGGACCATAAAGAGGAACTGCGTTTTACACGTGAAGGAGTAGCAGATGCCGTTTTTTTTTCATTTCAGGTCCTTTACCAATGCAGTCAGATGCGTCAAACAATCTATTAAAAAGCCATTACTATATTGAAGGATCGGTTGAACGATTAAATTACTTTATTGATTGCAGCTAATAAGGTATTGTATTTTTCCGCAAAAACATATACGTTGAAGAAAATTGCTCACATATTCGTGTCGTATTAGGTTACAGCTTGAACAAAATGTACGACTGCATTCAGCCCTCGTCACCTGCAACTAGTTACCACCGGCTCAGTCATTTGATCGTTAAAATTACCAACTACGCAATTAATCTTGAATTTGTTTAATCAACTTATTAATTAGATCAATTAATCGATTAGCTTAGTATTAACTAGTTAAAACTGTCTTGGCGCCTTACCATTAAAAGTTTTTACTTTCCTTTGAAGATAATTCTTCCTAAATTAGCTATGACCACACTGATACGTGACGTACAGCTTTTGCCTCGCAGCTTATACATATCTTTAGCCAACCCTTGTCCCACCTGAGACTAGATATTACTCCGGCAATCAACTGATCACTTGCGTAATTTACTCGACCAACTCAATTAGCTTATTATTAAGTCATTTATGCAGCATTTATTGCTATTGTATTGCAAGGTTCCTTTAATTAAGGTTGTATAATTACAGCTAATTAATATTCACTTTAATTCATGGCAAATCTTTATTATTCCACATTCCTGCCTTGGTGAGTTGCATTTACTCGTAGGCTCTGGCATGGAGAGGTTGTTAACCCCCGCTCTGAGTGGGAATTTGCATCTTCATCGTGTAGCAGGTATGATGCGTTTCCCTAAGCTAAAATGAGATCACAAGACCTCACAGTTTTTGGTGCAAATATGCTTTACGTTACTCTTGACGTAGGAATCAGTGAGACTTCAAGACGTTTGCTGCGTTTTGGTCATTTGCATCGAGACAATCAGCTTTTAATCTGCGTTTAATCCTTTCCAAATAAATAACCGTTACAAATTTATATATTTTTCAACAGCTGCCAGAATCAACCGAGGTATTTCAGCGTACGACCACTTGCTGTCATGAAGGGAAACAGATCGCAGTTTCGTCATTCAGCTTTCTCTGTCTTTGACCGAAACTATTCCCAGCAACAATCAGCTTCATACACCAATCGTCAGGCGCTTGCACAGTCCCCTTATTACAGCCAGATAAGAGAGTATCCTTGGCTACCAATGACATCAAATCAGTCCTTAATCTTGCCTCAAGTGTCTGGCCACTCTGCAGGAACAGGCGTTTCCCACCTCCATCCCCGAGGGTCCGTTATTTGTCACCACATCGACTACAGCGTTGGGTGCGATTCCTTGTTGTCCGAAAGGAGAATTGACGGCGACGCCTTATATCCAAGAAGAAGTGTTATTAAACAATCTTTTCCACCACAAACTACCACATCCAATGAACAGCTGCGCGTACTTGAGCATCAGAAAGATGTAATCGTGACGCAAGAAGTTGATCACCAGCCGCGTTATTTCCCAGTGGAACCAACTGCAGCTGAAAACAGCCAAGCAGCGCCCGCCCTCGATCAATTTACCTATGATTCAGAGGGGAAGACTGGGTCAAGAGTATCTGTTATCTTGTGGAATCCCAAGCAGCTTTTATCAGAAGAATCCTTCAGTAAGATGCTACAAACAGGTGAAAAAACGAAGGAAAGCGTTCAGATCAAAGGCGAGCGTTCAGTGTATGAAAAAAATGGCGAGCTGTCAACCGCCAACACGGCTGCTGCAGTCGAAATGATGTCCGATCAGTTTCAACTTCAAAAAACTCAAGCAGGATCTTTGATTCCACATGGCCATTTCGAAGGTCCAAAGTCCAAGTCTAAGCACATGTGTGATGAGTGTGGCAGGGCATTCACCCGTTTTAGTACCTTGATCACACACAAGCGCATTCACACTGGGGACAAGCCATACGAGTGCAAGCAATGTGGCCGCCCCTTCCGACAACTGGGTAACCTTTCCCGCCATCAGCTCACTCATACCACCTTCAAGCCGTACAGCTGTCAACAATGCAACAAATCATTCAACCGCGCCTCCAACCTACACACGCACATGCGCACTCACTCCGATTACAAGCCCTTCAGCTGCGATTTCTGTGGCAAGCGGTTTCACCAGAAAGTCGACATGAAAATACACCGCTACACCCATACAGGGGAAAAGCCGCACAAGTGCCAAAAATGCGGCAGGGGCTTTAAACAGCTGACACACCTGACCTACCACATGAGGACACATTCCGACGTGTGCATGTACAAGTGTGAGTTTTGTGGAAAGGGATTCAACCAAAAGGGAAACCTGAAAGCACACGTGTACCGCCACACGGGCGAACGGCCGTTCAAGTGTGACGTATGCGGCAAGGGATTTACACTGGCTTCCACGCTTAACACACACAAGAGTACACACGCACCCCACAAGCCTTTCCACTGTCAGTTCTGCGATAAAGCGTTTTATCAGAAGAATGCGCTGAAATCACATTGCTTTGCATCACATCCTTTCACTGGAGGAATTTCTTTGTTGTGATGGGTGTGCGAGATCCAAATTTACGTTCTGCTAGGAAATGCAGAATAGAGCGAGGACCAGTGAAATGTACGAGACTATAGTGCCAGTCTGACAATTATGTCTTTGTAAATTTTGCAAGAGTTCATGTTGTTGTATCAAACGAGTGTCGTTCAGACACCAACTTCAATTACAACTAAATTAATTGCGTTACTTCGCAGCCAGGAGGGAAGCTAATACCAACATGCCCCATTAAGATCTTATAGAACATGCCAGCTTGGAAGAAGAGTCGACGAGCTTCAAGAAAATCCCATCATTGGAGTGACGTAACTAAAGCGCGAGTAGTCGCTCAATACAAATCGTGCCTCACGATGTTGAATTATTTCAATTTGATAAATATTCTGTTTGGTGAAAGGGTTCCACGCACAACATGCATATTCAAGCTTGGGACGTACCAACGTGCGATATGCTGTATCTTTTACTTTTGGGTCACATCCACTCAGAATACGACGCTGCAACCCAAGAGTGGAATTTGCCTTTTTGCAGATGCTATTGACATGCTCATTCCAGCAAAGAATTTCTGTCACTGTGGCAAACAGAAAATGCTTGTAGATTAAAATAGCGACAACATGCTAGTTAATAAAGTAGTTGTGTTCGTACATTGTACAAATCAGTTAACTGTAACTACGAGGTACACAACATAATCATAATCATTTGTTTTAAGTCCGCTGTGTTTCGTTTTTGGGCAAGTACAAGTTAACTTTACAAGATCAGGTTTTCAAAGTGTAAATAAATTCTTGTTTCTGTTGCTTATCCCTGTCCACTGATTTATGGACCGAGTGCTCAAAAATTCCGAAATCTGTTTCACTTTTCCCGGGATCCGGGATAGCAGGGAGCACTGATTTGTTGGGAGCAGGGATGGCGCAGTGCTGAGAGCACTCACCTTCCACCATTGTGGTCCGGGTTCGATTCCCGGACTCCACGTCATATGTTTGTTGTTGGTTCTCTTCTCTGTTCCAAGAGGTTTTTCTCCGGTACTCCGGTTTTCCCCTCTCCTCAAAAACCAACACTTCGACCACTCCTCGCGCTATCGAGCTTAAATAAATTCATTTTATTTTGATTTGATTTGATCCGCCTTCCCTCTCGTAGCGTCCAACCCCTCTTCTGTAACAACAGTATTACTGAATAAGTACTTAGAGGTATTGAAGCCAGCCCAGATTCTTCGTTCCCCAAGTCAAAGGTTATAACCGGTAACTCAGTGCCAACGTTGCCATCATGTCCACATTGTCAATAGCCATTTTACAGTTGTATGCTCAGTGACCTGGCCTTTGAGTGGAAGCGAGGCTGGAGGTGACCTTGTTTTGATACAAACCTGTCTTTCTTATGCAAATGTGGACTAGTCAGCGTAAGAAAAACATGATTAACATGAGAAAAGCAGTGAGGTCTGTATCAAAACAAGGTCACCGCCAGCCTCGCTTCCACTCAAAGGCCAGGTCACTGAGCACACAACTGTAAAATGGGCTATTGGTCACATCGCTATAAACATTGCATGGCAGAGGGAGAGGGTTCCCAAGCTTTCAGGATCACAAAAATTTGGTTTATCAACGGAGTTGATAATGTAAATTGTACTTTATTTCTCTCAATTATTTTTGACATTTATTTTTTAAATAAACCACGTCTTCCTGTGGTTTCTTTAGAAGCGCTGAGCAAACACTTTCTCTTGCTTTCCAAGCCATACATAGTGCTAAATGCCTGTCCAGCCATTAACTTATGTGCAAAAGGTGTCGCAGCAGTCTCTATCAGAGCTTGTCACGAGTTTCAAGATACGTCATAGTTAACGTTAGTGACGTCAAATTTTAGCAACAGGAAACCAAAAAGCAAACAAACAAACAAAACATTGCTAGTTCTATGTAGGGCGCTGAAGCACTGCTCAATGGCAATAAGAAGTTCCGTAATAAGAATTTTTCCTAATATCATGGCTCTCAGAAACGTTTACGGGGATCTTTAAATTTACACTTAAAATGTACAGTATATACATTTCGTTATCGGGAATTCATCGTTGTTTTAATTTTTTCTTGGGTAACTGATAATTCCGTCCATAAGACTTGGTCCACCTCTTGAAATATACTACAACCCGGCATTTTATAACACCCTCCCCTTTTCACTAAACCGAACTAGCTTGCAAATACGCGAGGCTGTCCCAGTTGACTAGTAAGAAAAGCAATCCAAAACTTTGATCACACAACAATAAACCATATGTGCTACACTGTATATTCTCACTGAAACTAAATTATCATCGAACAATATTGACATTAAGTTTAGTGTTTTAAACTAAGCCGCCAGTGAGCATTACTAAGGTGGCTCGACGCGAGTAAATACTGCTGTTTCACGATTCATCTTTTTTAAAATAAGTTTATCTAGAGCACCTTAAAAGCTGGATTCATATCGCAAGTCGAGAAAGCGCGTTTCTCGGACAGAAAATCTGTTTGAATTTCAAGATAATAAAACTCTTTTAAACGGCAGCTAACTTAAACTTATTGTAAAAACCGTGTGCAGGAGTTAAGGCCTAATTTCTGTCCTGATTCTACAGTATTAGCCCCATGCAGGACTGTGCACTAAGAGAAATTTCAGGGAACTAAAAAGCTCTTAACATTTGAAATCCAGAACGCCCAGCATTGTCTGTGTGATGCAAGTGAGAAATTGTCCTTTGTTTCAAGAAGGCGAAACAGACACATCGGTAAACTTTCCCTTTACTAGGTTCACAACAGACACCTTTCCTGTCTGAGGGGATCTTCCTTTCTAATATGAATTCGGGAAGTGATAATCCCAGATTAATTAAGACTAAATACAGATCATAATTCAACACCAGGCAGTTGAACACATGTACAGCCCAAACGACACTAACCAATGGTCTGGGCTGCATTTCGAAATGACTGTTGCTATTTCTTTTCATAATGGCACTATCAAAACAGGTCAGTGTGTTGTTCGCAAGAGTTGTCGACATTTGCCGTGTGTTACGTCGGAACACTGGCACTATTTGGTACTCCCTCTGTTCTTTTCGTCATACCCTGATCAACCACTATCTCTGGCATCTCATCTACATTGCTCAGCGGACTCGTAGGACCTTCTCCATTTTTCCCTAGCTCAGGCCCATCTAAAGATGGCCAGCTTGTGTTTTGCTCCAACTTTTGAAGTCTCTCGTTTAGTGCCTTGAGTGCTTTTTGTCTAATCAAACAAAATCAAAGAGAAATACAAGCACCAATTCTTAGTAAAGCCTGGTTTTCACTTGCGACGCAAGCACAAGCGCAAGCACAAGTTCGCTTACGTAGTCAGTGTTCGTTTTCACTTGGCATAAGCCACTTATGCTTGTGCTTATGCTTGCGCTTGTTGTGCTTGCGTCGCTAGTGAAAACCAGGCTTAGATGTAGACAGAACCAAATTCATCCAACCTACTACTAGATGCACTGTAACTGCCAAGAGCAAAATAAGAATATACAAACATCTTTAGAAGGGTAATGGTACAATCTAAGCATGGCCAGAGAATAACACTAAGGGATCTTTAAGGATTTCTGTTCTGCATAGTGAGATCTAGGGTTCACTGGCATTGTGCTTTGTAAATTTAGCCGGATAATGCAATATGCAGTTATTAGAGGGTTAACAAACACTCATCAGTTTTACACAAGTATGCAAATAACTCTCTCAGTTTTCTTTGACTCTGAATGGTAAGTCATTTTGCACCAAAGCTAAAAATAACCAACTTTTCAAAACTACAACCTCTTGCAGACAACAACGCAATACACATAAACCTGCAGTAATGCCAAGCCTAAAATGTTATTCCCTGATATTGAACCAGAATTTAGAATTTCTGACTTAATGCAAAATTCCCTGACATTTCCTAACCTAAAAACGTCCATTTTTTTCTCAAGCTTTTCCCAGACCATGAAGGTTCATGGGAGACAGCTTGAAACCATGAGCAAGGAAATCGTAAATGTACCTTCTTCTCTCAGCATCTGCTGGATCCATCCCTGGTAAGCTGATTGTTATAGCAGATGGTGCTCCAACATCATATGTTCTAACAGGTTTGTGGCACACTTTAAATTTCACCAGGATATTGAAGATAACCGTTGACACTGTGTTTACTGGAGAGCTGAGATGAAATAAAGAGCAAAGCTATCACTGAATGTTCACATAAGAGATGCCATATACTTGAACTGCATGTAGGCAATAAAATATACAGAGCAACACTGCAGCTAGGAATTATGCAACTTAAATATAACACAGTTGCAATGAATGTATTTGGAATTATGTGACTGATCTGTTACTAACAGAAAACAACACTTCCTCTTAATGTTAAACCAATTAAAAAAACAGCTCAAATGAAATAGAGGGTTTTCAACTTCATTTTTTACCTCCTATTGGACTTTATGTTTGCCTGTTCCAGTACATGATAACCATTACTTGAGACAGCCACATACTTTTTTCTCTATTTCAATGTCGCACTAAAAGATTTGGAAACAGCTGTTTACCATACACAGTGAGATGCTAGGACAATCGCACTTAGGTTCCTTTTCTCTTGCCTTTCTGTATTCGTAATTACAGACTTGTTTCAATTTTTATCTTTGAGATATCCGTTTAATTACCATACAATTATCATATTGTCAACTTCGACCCTTCTATAAACTACAGTTCACTTACTGCACAGCTTCTGGAAAGAAGCTAGCACAGGAGAAGCCTTCACTCAGATCTCCCTTGACTCCTTTACCGCGCGGTTGGTAGAACCTCAAATACACCCAACCAATCAAGGTGCCTGATAGCACCATGACCAGAAGGATGCTGGGAAGGATTCCCAAGATACAGAGAATACAGTAGGAAAGGACAACTATTGAGGGAACATGCTGAAACACAAAGAAAGAGAAAATAGGAATGTCCATACCAAATTCCTCAAGAATGTACGAGAATCGCACTGGCTTAAAGAAGCTCGGTAACAATATTTTGGGTCATTATTAGAGATATAAAAAATGCATTTCAATAATAGAAAACAGTGAAATAACACTTTGTCATGGAAGATGAGCACCAAAGAGACACGAATAAATGCAAACATGGCGAGGATGGTGAAGGATGGAGAAGACTGAAACAGATTACAAATGACCTTTTTGAAAAATTGAGGCTAAACTTTTCAAAATCCAAAGACCATGACCGAGCTCCTTTACGTTTAGTTAACTCAGCTGGTAAGAGTATATGGCTGCTCAGTGGAAGGTCATGGGTTCAAACCCCACACCACACACAAACAAGGGTCTTAAAATAACTGGTAAGCAGGGTGTTCATTAGGCATCAAAGATGGGGGAATTCTCTGGCTACTACACAGAATTCTCCAGCTAAATTTCGCTTGCTCCTTCCTCCCTGTAATGACCTTTCATAATAATTCGCCTGTTACTTTACACTATTCTCCTTCTACTACAATTCTTAATGAAAACCCTGGGTAAGATCAAGCTGGCTGTGTGCCCATCATCTGCCTCATTTCAGCTGATTGTGTCATTGGACAGTAACCTAAAGCTGTTAGGCTTTTCTCCATCACTTCCACAAGTAAAACTTGAAAGGGAATTCAAAGAACCTGCACGGTATATGCAGAGAGTACGGAACAAAGGTACCAGTGCTGCTGTTGCTACGAGTTGGGTGGAGGCTACTGGATTTTCTGTAGCCTTTGACTGGCATTATTTGGAGGGCATGTTTGTTTGTTTGATTATCATAAGAACTTTGCTCTGTGTTTTAGTCTATTAACTACTCAAATGTCTTAAGACCCACTGAATTACACAAATTATTCCCAATTTTGGAAAAATGTTAAATACTGGTATGTAAAAGTTGCTTTGTTAATTTGGAGGAAAGGGATAAACTTCATGCTGCTCCTAAACCATACAACTGCGGGTGTTTCAAGCATCTGGAGAATATACAGCTGTATCTTTGCTTTGCGAGATACAAAGTAACCAAAGTAAAGTATAGCACAGTAATAGTCATCAACTGTGGTTACTCCATGCCTCTCAAATAATTCCACTTTTTTTTTCTATCTATTGATACCCCAATTGGTATGGGTTTAAAGCTATTACTGTCAGAGTGTCAGTGACCTTTGACATGATGGCAAATTCAAATTATTTCTACACTGTAGGCAACAGACTGTGAAAAAGTCAATACTTAACAAATAATATACATGTACGAGTTCTTAGTCTTGCATCTTTGGACTGGTATTATTTTGAGGGGATATTTGTTTTGTTTGCTAGTTTAGAACTTAGCTCAAAGCAATCAAAAGTCTCAAAATCTAACAAATTAGACAATATTCCAAATTTCAAAAAAAAAAAATTTTCCTAATAGGATGTTTTGTTCAGTTGGAGCAAACAAAGGCATATAAACTTCATCTTGCTCCTAAACCACAGGTTATTCAAGCATCTCTGATTTACAAGACATGAAGTAACGACAGTGAAGTAAAATAATTGCCAACGAGTCACCCTCGCGAGGACGCGAGGGTGACGAGGCGGCAGCATTATAAAGCCGTGTGTGCGAGTTGATTTTGGTACAGGGAGACGAAATCTCGAATGAAAAAACGTTAGCATAAGGTAATGTAAGAGTGACATCATCGGTGATTGTTTTCGAGTTAGCCAATGGCATCGCGGAATTTTTTTCTAAACCAATCACATCAGGAGGATCATGACCACATTGACCTCATTGACCTCATGGTGGCTGGTGCGGGCTTAGGCAGGAAAAGGTGAGTGGAAATATT
Source organism: Pachyseris speciosa (assembly GCA_016490735.1). Classification (NCBI taxonomy): domain Eukaryota; kingdom Metazoa; phylum Cnidaria; class Anthozoa; order Scleractinia; family Pachyseridae; genus Pachyseris; species Pachyseris speciosa. Next base: position 251,829 of record JAEMWC010000733.1, read on the forward strand.
GATATTATTCACTCGTGTTGTCTTCTTGCGTGTACTTTAATTTAGTGTTTTTGGGAGCCAGAGTGTCACAAATCTAACACCTAGCAGGCTGAAAAATCGCCCAGCGAGGCTAAAATCGCCCAGCAAGGGAGTTATCGAAATCAGCTCGAAAATGGCTAGCTTGCCAGAACAGTCAATTGCCTTGACAAGATCGGCCAGCGTGCCATTTAAGAAACAAAAAACAAAACCACTTGAACATAACTCAATCAGAGGGCGTATAAAGCCTCTTCTGTTATTGAGCTAGTGTGCTCAAAATTACAAATTTGACAGTCACGGCGAGCGTGCCAAAACAGCACTCTTGCCAAAACAACAGTCAATTGTTTACAAAATCGGCCAGCGTGCTATAACTAAGGAAAAAAAAACACTTGAATATATTCAAATATATTCACTATAAACATAATCAGAGGGAATATAAAGCCTCTTTCCAATTGAGTCACGAGTCACACGACGTGTCGCTGTTAGTTTGTGCTCATCCATTAGCGTTCACAAAAAACAGTCTAAGCTCTGTTTGCCAGAAAGCCACTATCTGTCAAGCTTGAGGAAACTTAGCAAATCAATTTGGATAGTCTTCTTATTCCAAAATTTCAGGGGGCTTGCAGCTGTAGCTTCGTTTGAAAATTATCCGATCAGAAGTGCTCAGGTCCAAAGTCCACTTGCTGAAGTGCGTGCATCGAAGTAATAGCTCACGAGAGTTTATTATGCTTCTTCTATTCTGTATGTTGTTAGTCGTAAATCATTGTAAGGGCCATAGTGGTGTGACTAATTCCGATTTTTCACGTGGATATCAGAAGACCATATTAGATGTGCATTTGTAATCTACGTTACAAGTTTTGTTCTTAAAAACATGTTAAAACAAGAGCATGTGGGATTTGCCTTCAAAGAACATGTTAAAACACAAACATGTCATATTTGAATTCATGCCCATTTCTAACAACAATGTTGGTTTCATCTCTCTCAAGTAATGCAAGGGACTCATATTTCACCTCTAATCTACCCTACAAGTTTAATTCTTATAGACATTTTAAAAAATAAAGAAAAACATGTGAGTTTTGCACTGCTTTTTTAGACAACAATTCAGTTTAAAAAAATCAACTGTACTCTGGTTACTTCTTAATCTTCTCTGCGCACACAACTGTGCCAGTGTTTACTCGTTGGCACTCTACAGGCAGGTATTTCTAGTTAATAGCTCTAAACGGTGGTTAATTCCTGTTTTGGAAATAATAGTCCTGAATCATTTACACTGTCTTAGAAAAAGCAAAGAGGAAATGGCTTATTCAAAAATAAAAAAAAATGTGGACATATTATTTTTGCTGTCTGCCATCTGCTCTAACCAAGATTCTAAACCTCTCTATTAAAGTAAAGTATTAAAATAATAAAAGGAGTTTGCCGTTTTGGGTTGCAACATAAGGTGCACTTGTTTTCATGAAGATGTTATTACACTCTGTCCAACCTACCTTGACACGCAGACCAATAGAAGACAGGCTTAATTCCTGTTCAGGTTTGATTTGTTTGAACGCAACCATCATTCCAGCTAAAATTCCAGTCATTCCACTGAACTGAAGAAACCTTTAAGCAAAGCAAAATTGTCTGATTAAAGTGACCACAATTATTTAGGGGTATAGTGTGCATCGTCGTCATCATCATCAGTCCTTGCCATACCCTATGGGACAGTGTGCATGGTGGGTGAAAACCTCAATTCCACTGAGTCTTCGATGCTGTATTTGTCCTTCAAGACAAAGCCAATTTTCAGACTGCTTTGCAAGAAAGAACATAATGTAACCATTATATTTAATAAAAAATTTTGACTGAAGATATTATGGCATGAAAATAAATAGTGCACCTTGCAAAGCAATTACTCCTATATCAAGCACTGCCATCTTGGATTGTGTGGTGCACCAAAGCGAGGTTGGACAGGCATAAAGCTCTTAGGGGAGGGTTGCGTTACAATGTTTTGAGTGGAGATATAAGTAATCATGATCCACGACCATTGCTGTAGTATGCTGTAATAATGACAAGCGAAATTAAAGTGGCGAGAATTTGTTGTTTTCAGCTTTCCCTCAATTCTCTCACAGAGATCACAGTGGATTGCTGTGATAAAGCGAGATGAAGGGCTGCTTTTTGGGGTGAGTTAGTCAAGCTGTGACCAGCGAGTTGTGAAATACACAATCATATTTATACTATTGGTCGACTTTTTCTTTAGATTTAAGATAAATAATAATCTTTTATTAGGAGGCTTCCATCATATAACGTGGTTTTCAGAAAGGTCCTAGCACACGTTTTATTCAAGAAATATTTACTCAATACATTATCCAGAACAACTGCAGTCGATTCTACCCATCTTCTTACATCCTAGATAAAGAAAGGCTCTACTCTTGTGCACTTTGCTCACTTCAAGATAAGCGATATGTATAAAACTATAACCAGGCTTCCAAGTCTAAAGCCAGGAGCTGTGTCAGCTAAGTCTTAAATCAAGGGAAAAAGTCAATCACTAGTATAAACACGTGCATTTGACAACATGCTGGTCAAGACCTCATGAAGTTTTCTTTTCAGAGCCCATGGTGATTGCTACAATGCAAGAGCATTGTTTCATCCACAGTATGCAGTATTTACTAAAATTACTGTACCTTTAAATTTGTAACTTTTGGGGGGACAAATTTACAATGTTGACATTATTCATTCATGAACTTTGCTTACCACATATGGGTGTCAAATGTTGCCAGGTAAGCTATCACACAAATGGCTGACGTGATTAGTGATGTTCCGACATCTAAGATAAATACAAATTTCTGCAAAGAAATGGAAGACAAAAACATTGAGAAAGTGAAATTTAACAATATGAGAATCAATTTTATGCAACCACCACTCAGAAGAGCCTATGCACAACAGGGCTGTCATCAAGTTTTGGAGATGCTGCTTCCATATGAATATCAGCTTGCCATAAAGTAAAGCAAGTCTCCCATTCTTGTTATCCCTTTTATTACTTTGCCATTGCATTGCAGTGCATTGTAGCTGTCACGCACAGTTGGCAGCGGGAACTGATACATACATACATTCTTACTTATCCTCTCCCCGTCGGGGCTTTTCAGGGATAGTTTACAGTGCTTCTCTGGGGTGAGATCGGACGTCAGCCTGTAAAGGCGCCTCTGGCTGCCGCTATCAGTCCATATTTGATCTCACCCACCCACCCAACCCACACATGAATGTCAAAGACAGATGAAAGGTAGAGCTAGACCACTACACCGGGAACTACGTCCCCTACTCTTATCGAACAGTGTGTGGGTTCTTTAACGTCCCACAGATTATAAGGTAGAAGTGTTGTGAGACGGGACCTACGGTTTATCGTCCTTATCCGAGAAGACTAGAAAGTCTAACCATTTGCAGATGTTATTACAAAGGCAGCACTTTTCTCCTCAATTATTTAAAGACCCTAAGTGTTGGTCCGGCCGGGGTTTGAACCAGCGACCTCCCGCACGCTAGTCCGGTGCTCTACCACTGAGCTAACCGGTCGACTGATGATGATGATGATGATGATGATCGTTTATTCAACCTTTTTGCAGCATAAACTGAATTACAAGGCGGGTCATTAATTAATTACATACAAATACATTAATTACATACAAATACCTCGGAATTATGACACGTAAATGTAACTATTAATGTTAAGACATATCACAGGACTGAAGACAGTCGTGGTGCAAGGAACCGTCTGAAACTGTTAAGGATACTTCACAAATTAATTAATGTGATCAAGTAAGCTGAAGCCACTCAAAAGGCAATAAGGCCACAAGGTAGCGGGCATTACCCCTTAAAGTGCACCTAACCCCAAAATATTTTTTTCGCTTAAGTAAATCTTTACACCTGTTCGAAACACACGGCGCCTTTTTGCGCCTTTTTAAACCAAATGTTGTCTTTTTATAGGCTGTAAAAGTTACGAATCATCTGTCCCACGACCGAGCTAGTAAGGGGCATGGGTCTATTCCTTACATGACGTCACAAACTGCTTTGCATGCATGTTTACAAAGACTTAATGCGATGGAAATGGGTTTGTGACGTCATGTAAGGAATCGACCCATGCCCCTTACTAGCTCGGTCGTGGGACAGATGATGGCTAAATTTCGTAACTTTTGCAGCCTATAAAAAGTCAATATTTGGTTTTAAAAGGCGTAAAACGGCACAATACGTTTCGTACAGCTGCAAAGATTTATTTAAGCGAAAACAATTTTTGGGGGTTAGATGCACTTTAAATCTACCAAAGCAAAGATTGAGCCCACTGCTTGGGCTCAGTCTTTGCTTTGGTAGTCACTCCAGCCACATCCCACAATTTCGCAGGATTTTCAGGGGCAAATTTGCGGAAAAATCGGCTGACATCGTGGAATTTTCGCGAGGAAAAAAGTGAAAATTCATCGAAAAATCGGCCGATTTCACGGGATTTTAGCAGAAAAAAGTCAAATTTCGAGGGATTTTCAGGGGCAAATTCACAGGAAAATTGGCTGATTTCATGGGAAATTTTGGGAGCAAACTTCGCCGAGCAACAATCAGTAAAAAACATCCGATTTCATTTGAATTTTTTTTGGCAAATTTTGCTAAAAATCGATCAATTTTGCGTCGATAAGACCAGCGTTGTTTAACATTTTTTTTTAACAGAGATAATCATTTGCTCTTTCAACAACAATGCGCTTGAGAAATGGACCAATGGCACTTGGCATTTCACATTGTGGCCAGTGGCCAGTGGTAGTTTTGGGACGTTGTTTAATCGTTGCAGTGACGAAGTTTCAAGATAAATTTGGACATTTGTGGTGAATAAAACAGGTCTAATAGCCAAGATAAGTATCAAATATGTTTTGTCCATAGGTATTTGGTAATATGTCTGGCAGATTTTGTGGTAGTTTGCGTTTTCTTGTGAATTTCGCGGGATTTCATGGATTTACCTGAATTTCGCGGGTCCATGACCGCGTGAAATATCAGAAGCCCCGTTTTGTTGCTTAGTTCAGAAGATAATTAAGCGCCCGTTCAATTTGCCCTGCCTTGTGGACAGTCATTAATAAAAACAGACACCTTGTTGTTACAGACAGAGCCATATTTCACTTAAAAGACATCTCACCTTCATGGATAGCCAACTACTGTAGACATTAGTGCAAGAATTGTATGTGTAGTTTATTTAAAAAAGTCCATCTACCACCAGACAGATAGATATATAGATAGATACTTAATTGTGGGAAAATCATGACAAAAGATAGCATTATTTGGTATCAAACTAGGCCTTTTTTTTATCATCTAACAACCTTGGTATCTTAAGCTGTCAACCAGGGATAAGATTGCTTTGTAAACTTGTTTTCCATAGATGCAACATTCAAGGCATGCCATGTTTGACAAATTCAACCCTTTTTTGCAACGTTTGACACCACACAAGTTTTAAATTAAGTTCTATTGATTTTTAACAACAAATGTCCCCATTAAGATGGACCATACAGTGTCTGCTCTACATGATGAAAGAAGCCAAGCTTCTTGCTTTTTAAAGAAACAAGATAAATATAACCATTAATTAAAAGATGTTGATCATTCTTTACCAAAAATTCAAGTGCTCCCCAGAGGGGTTCCAGCAGCTGGCCACATAAGACAAACACTCCTATATCTATTAACACCTGAAAATACAAAGGTACTCATTAATTATATTACAGTTTTATTAAGAACATCTGTGAGTTATAAATAATATCACTAGAAGGTACTGCTTAAGAAAATTGGTTAATAGAGAAGGGGGTGGGGAGGGGGCTTGAGAGAATTTTTACTGTATTTTATTCATATTACATGCATTTTCCTGTTTAAGGAAAAACAAAAGAACCATCCAACATTGAATCCTTTTTCAGATGAACGGTCTGAGTTCCAGCAAAACTAATTTCACCTATTTCTTGAAATTTAAACTCTTAGGCCAAAACCTTAATACAAAACTACACGCATATGTTTTGGGGACTATTCTGCTCATTCAGTAGGGGATGTAGTTCCTGGTGTGGTGGTCTATCTCTATCTTTCATCTGACATTCATGTGTGGGTTGGGTCGGTGTGTGAGATCAAATATGGACTGATAGCAGCTGTCAGAGGCGCCTTTACAGGCTGACGTCCGATCTCACCCTAGAGAAGTATAGGTGGAATAAAAACATGCACATTGTGAAAACGGAATACTCTTGGCGGAAGTGACATGGGGAAAAATGTGCAGAATAGTCTGGACCGAGCATCTGAACATGACTTCCGGTGCCAACTCATGAGCTTGGCAAGCTGTGCACGAGTTCCAACTAAAGTTTCCCCTAAGAAATGTATACCTGCCAACTTTTTCTGAGTCAAATGCGTGAGATTTTTGTCCCCAAGTGATTTGAATTTCTGAAAATGTTCAGGCAACTTCCAACGATTTCTCAAAGACTAACGAACACTACCAAACAAATCCGAAGACATTCCAAACACTTCCGAAGCTATTTGAGTTCATTTTCAGTCCCAAATTCTCAAATGCAAACTGAAACGTGACATTTTTGGGAGTTCTTTGTAGGAACATTTACCAGGAATATTGAATTTAATTTTTGTTGTTAATGTGTTAAAGGACAAATCATCCGAATTTCTAAGTCAGGCATGAGAAATTGTCCTCAATGCGAGAGATTGACATCTTTGGTCCGCAGGCGTGAGACTCACGCATACGGTAATGCGTGAGAGTTGGCAGGTACAGGAATGCATATTCTGCATATTCTGAACAAACCATATTCTGTTCATTGGGTGATTCCAGAAAATGTCCATACCCATACCATGGGTTGCATCTTGGAATTCCGAGGGAAAGGGGGGGGGGGGGGGTTTCTTGGACTGGAATTCTGAAGGCATGAGGGGATAACAAAGTTTGGAATTCCAAAGGCAAGGGGTGGGGGGAGGTTCAGCTCTGGATTTCCAGAGGGGAAGACAGCAAAAAAAATCACTGATCTGTTGACTGTTGAAGCACGAACTGATGACCGCGGAGGTAGGATAAAGAATGCCAGCGTTCCTGTAGATGAAAGTAGATCAAAGGTGGATTGTGCAGCGAGCTCCAGATGGAAGAGGTCTTTAACTTGATGAACTAGTCGTTAGGTTCGTAAAATATACTCTCCACATTTCTTTCAATTTAAAATATTGTCGTGCGTTGCATGGGAAAAACTCTGCACCAGTTTCCCGTTTCCAAATGGAACGCCTGACAGATTTGGATTAAACGTTTTTTCCTGTCCCTCACCTGGTAGGTAAGTATTGTATTTGTCCCCAGAGTCCTCTTGGCTCAAAGTTTGCAAATTTCAGGGGGTAGTAGAAAGGCGTAGATTCTTGCACGACTGAGAGCATATGAAGATTGTATAAACACGGATGGTTTCTTGTTCGATCCTCAAACAAAATATACCTTTGTGGAGTTGGAAAGTGGAAAGCTTATATGATGAAGCACACAATCTGCGAGAAATGAACATGGAAATCTTCGGAGCGACGACAATTGCACGTCGAAATCTTAAAAGCGACAATGATTGAAATATCAGCTATGACCATGGTTTATTATTAATTAGAGCAGTGGAGGATTTTTCTTGTCATCCAATAGAAGAATGCAGCAGGGAGGAATGAATACCTTAATAATCAAAACAAGCTATTTCGATGCTACTAGCACTGTAGGGTAAGGTCGAAGTTCATAACAGAAGGCATGACCACTGAGTTTTTATGCAAATAAAATTTCCTGCAACCGTAAGCAAGGAAATAAGGAATGTCCTATCCTCAGGCGCTTTAGGTAAGGACCAAAAGAAAGGACTTCGTTTGAGGATTCCGAAGGGGTTATAAAAAAAATCGGAAGTTCTGAAAGGGAGTGGGGGTTACTGCTCTCAGAATTCTGAAGGCATGGGGGGCTTGAGAGTTTTGGAATTTCTGAAGGCAAGGGGGGGGGGGGGGGGGTTAAGCATTGATGCCACCTGTGGTAGGGTATGGATATTTTCTGGAATCACCCATTATGCTATCAGGAGCAGAATGAACGGAATGATATTCCGTTCATTCCAGAAACAGAATAGGTAAAAACAATAAGATTACTATCCCAAAAAACGTGCCCTATGTTTCTTGTATACTGTCCAGCCTGTGTACCAAACCTTAGCCAAAGAAATTGCACAGGTGCTGCTCATTCAACAAGGAATTCAGTTTTAGATTAGCTTAGAAAACACAACTCACATTTCATTTTGTTACCTCCAGAACAAATGGGAGAAATATGAATAGAAATACTTGATACTTACATTCCATATTCTATACTCTGTAAAACCTCCTGTAATTAAAGTCCATATCCTAAAATGTGGGGGAATAATGCTACAGAAAATAAAACAAAATAAATTGTTAGTTGGAAAAATTTTTTAAATAAAACAAATTTAAGGCACAACATAGAAAGGAAAATTGTCTAGATTTGCAAAAGCCTACTTGTGTAAAGCCCCGGCTACACGTTATAACATTGTTAGAAGAACACGTCCCAACATTGTTGAAGAACGCTTCTAACAATGTTGGAACGCATATAACATTATTGGAAACACGTCGCTTCGGAGTTTTGACTTCAACAATTATTAGGCTCTCGGATTGGAGACTGGGCCCTCAACTCTGATTGGTCTTTGCAATACAACATTGTTGAAAGGGCGGCTACACGCTTCAACATTTGTTGTATGTTGGAGAAAATGTTTGAACGAAATCAAAACATTCTTCCAACAAAAAATGTTGAACAAACGTCATTAAACATGCATGCTACACGTTCTAACATTATTCATCCAACAAATGTTTTATAACAATGTTTGAACGTGTAGCCGGGGCTTAATGAAGCTATTGGTCTATAGAAGAAATTGAATGCGAGTATTTCAAATGGCAGTGATCAGATATGAAATTATTGAAGAACAAATAAAAAATTAAAATTAATGTTCATCATGCTCAACTAGCTGGTAAGATGTTATTAAAGTTGTGCTCTTAAAAGCTTGTATGCTTAAGCTGAAACTTAAATTTAAGTTACATCTATAAAATATAAGCTTAAGCTTGAAAATCCACGTAAAATATTAAACGTAGCTTCATAATTTCTTGGGCTAATTTCACACCCTCTGTCATGCTAAAATTAGCAAAAAAAAAAAAAAAGAACAATACCGCTGGAACTAGTAACTTACAATCCAGGTGTCACAGCTAACACTGGATAAACTTTCTGATCAAGGAAAGTCAAGCAATACAACAGACAGACAGTAGCGCAAGAGAACTTCACCACCACCGATGCATCACCCAGCGCCTTGTTTATTTGTGCCTACAAAAGTACAAGAGTTACGTAAACAAGAGAAGACTTTTAAGTCGTTTTAAGCGAGATGATCACCGTAAAATTACCTTGAGTTGATTCAGGTTAATGGTCGCCATTTTGTTTTTTGTTCACACTGCGCAGACGCAGAAGAACAGATGACGAGTCACAAATGACGTTGCCAGGTCCAGTTTTCGCACTTTTCGGGCTCCGGTAAATTTCTGAAAAACTATTGCACGATCTACGATCACTTTGAATTGTTTTGAGAATGAAATACTATTTGATACAAAGAATAACTTAAGGATAACATATATTTGTATTCAAGGGCAATTATTTCAAAAATAATTCATGCCAAACTGCTTTGGTGAAAATTTTAGAGAACACTTAATTACCATGGCAACACCCTTCATTTTGACTTCCTCGGAACAAGTCATGGTCTGACGTTAACATTCAGGGGATAAAATACTTCGGAATAACCAGTGCAAAAGCTATACCGAGGGACATTTTGTATGTGAATGCAAAAATTTTAAACGAGCAGTTAAGGCATACATGTATACATACTTAATTTGTCATATGAGAATGAATAGATGAAAATCATATATTTCAACTCCGGATTAAAGAATGAAGCTGTGAATGATCATCACAGTTGAAGACTACTTAAGCAATAGTGAAAATAAAGCCTGAAAAAGAAATTCAGGCTTCTACGGGGTTTGAACCCATAACTTCTGCGATATCGGTGAGCGCTCTACCAACTGAGCTACCATGCAAGCCAACTGGGAGCTGGTCATTTTGTTGGTTCGTTATATAACCGTGAATGATGAATATGTGGGAGTGCATTAAATGTTATTTTGTCTAAGAGGTCAGATTTTGCTTTAAGACCAGATTTAGAAGAAACAATGTTCGGTTTGCTCTTTAACTGACTAGTTATTCCATAGAATAGACGCACGATGAGAGAAGGAAGATCTAAGAAAGTCACTTTTGGGGCGTTGCACGGAGAGATTCTGACCGTCTCTGAGGTTTCTCAACGAAGAGTGTTTAGTAAATAGAGAGTTTATACCAGCCGGAGCGCTATTGTAAAATGCTTGATAAGATATGCTTGCCATCCTCTTCTTGAATGTACGATAATGACTTCCATTTTGCCGCTGCCAAGACTTCAGAGATGAGAGTGTATTTCTTTATGTTAAAAATAAATCTCGCTGTCCAATGTGAATGTCCTCTAGGGTCTGAAGTGACTTTAAATATCCCCTAGTGCAACTGAATACGTAATAGTTGGAAAGATACCTTTGAAAAAAATTGACTCTAAGATGCGATTGCCGAGACCTTTTAAATGCTTAAGTTTCCATTCACTCTTTCTGAGAAACGTTTGCTCAAAGATTTTACATGTTACGACCATGAGAGCGTTTATTGTCGTGTGAACCCCTAAACATGTAGCTTTGGAAACAAAGGGCAGTTCATTAGACCCTATTTTTTAGCGCTACCTAGAAACCTTTAGTCTGAAATGTCAGCCGTCTCACCAAAGAAAAATCATTAGAGGAACTGGGATTTTCTCAGTTAAGTTTCAAAACGTAGGCTTTCCAAACAAGGAAGTAGCGTTCAATGTGTCACCCATCAGCATGTCATTCACTTTGAACAGGAAAACGGCTGGTAACATTCAGTTAAATCGAGATATATCGAGTCCGTGGGACCAAATAGTAGGGTTGTTAATAACGGCAAATGTTCCTTTTACTAAACCGCTGTATCACGGCCACAGTGATCGATGCAGCAGTCAGCCGTACCGATAAAAATGATAAACACCACCTTAGAAGTAAAGCTAATTATGACATAAAGTGGACGACTAAACGTTTTCGCATATTTTTTGGCTTTGTATGCTTCAGGGCCTTCCTGATCAATTAGTTAATAAAATAGAGCTGATCTGGCCATTTGTATAATCGACTTCAAGTTAGTTTCATGTTAGCTAATTTCAGTTCCGATTCATCATTTCAGTCAACCGTTTAGATTAGCCGGTCTGGTTTAATCTGGTTTGGTTTAGTGGAAAACATAAAGCAGTCCGAAAAGTAGCTAAAGTCAGGTTAACTTTGTTATTTCTTGGCAAATCATTTCCTATTACAGACTCTAACTTGGTCAGAGTCCATCAAGCTGATCCATCTAATAAGGATACTTCACAAATTAATGTGATCAAGTAAGCTGAAGCCACAGTAAGGCCACAAGGTAGCGGGTATTACCCCTTAAATCTACCAAAGCAAAGATTGAGCCCAAGCATTAGCAGCCATGGATAGCTGTTTCGGACTTGTTAGGCCTCATCAGCATGGCATAGCTAATGCTCAGGCTCAAGTACCCACATATCGATAAAAACAAACAATGAAAACGTAAAGCTTGCTTTGGCAGATTTAAGGGGTAATGCCCGCTACTTTGTGGCCTTAGTGCCCTTACAGTGGCTTCAGCTTACTTAATCACATTAATTTGTGAAGTATCTTTGTCACTCCAGCCACATCCCACAAGATTTACGTGATCCATCTAATAGTTCGATCTAAGAACTAAGAACTGTTGTTAACGGCTTAGAGGCAGGTATAGAGGCAGCATCATTAACTGCCGGGCCAAACGCCAGTTGGCCGTCGTTCGAGTTACGCTAGAGTTTTCCTTAACTGACAGCACCCATGCCTTAACTTTCTATCGCTTGCTCTAAGTGGATTGTATTGGTGGCTGGGCCAATTGAAAACCAACTCAACCACTTCAAACAGTTATGCCGACGCACAAATCACTTTGTTTACTTTCCAAAAACTGCGTGAGTAAATAACTCACTACACCCAGGAGTTATTTTTAGCGAGTCTAAGAGTACGCTATTAGTATTATCTGCCCCCTTAATTGTCATTCCCTATTTAATAGGCCCAAAGCACCGCAGTTTGCAAATCTGTGCCCTCAATTTCTTGAGTATAAATTGGCAAAAAGGCACCGGTAGCATTTTCGTGCCCTGAAGGGCACTTTATTGTTGTAAAACTTAATTAGTTTCTGAAAAGTTTGCCTTAGTCACGCTATTATTAACGAAGATCATTACAGTTATGTTTGAGTTACAGTTTCAGGCACATAAAAAGCACATTTAGGTATAAAGCTAGAGTTAATCTTCTTTATTAGCCTAAATTGTGCTGCGCTATTTTTTCCCCCGCATTCTGCCATTTTTAGATTATTAAAGGCGCCGTGAAAAGATGAACGTGCATTTGAATTGATCGAGGATTACAAGAGTGTTTGTTTGGATCTTGTATCAGAAGGTAATAGGTCATTTAGTGCCACGATGGCTCATAAATTTTCAAGGATGTGTACATAAGTAAACAAATTTAATCTTGAGGTGAACAGGGGACATTAAATATGACATAAGGCGACGCTCATGCAATCACTAGGCGTTGAGTCGCAAATGAGTTCTGATGTAGAGAGGTTTCCGATTGAGTCTAATTGCAGTCTAAGATGAAAGCAAATTAGCGCTAAACAACTCCAACACAACGATAAAGCAGAACTGCTGCAAGGGTCGAAGTGGATCTTCTAAACGCACGTTAAAACAAAATGCAAGGAAGAAGAAATATGGAAGCTAGAAAAGAGCTAACGCATACTTTAAAATACACAGGCATGCTTAACTACCAAGAGACTAAGAAACTTGGCTCTTCAGTGGACAGATTTCAAAAGGAATTTGAAAAGAAACTGAGAGATTTGTCGATCCAGCAAACCAAGCTGATTGCTTCGCAGCGCAAACGAGATTCTCGCCGAGGATCGCTGCCTTCAAACCCAACGTTTGATCTACACAGCGAGGAAGAAAGAAAAAGAACCGGCGGAGAAGCCTTGAAGAGCTCATTCTCTGATTCCGATCTAGACCAGTGCACTTCCGTCGCAGGTTCTGTTGCCAAGGAGAAGGAACCAAGACTCGGGGTAAACAACGAAAACGTTGCTTCGCTATCGATGCGCTTAATACTGCCGAGCATATTTAATAATCACAAGGAGAAAGAAGCGAAAAAGATTGAAGTAGAAGACGTCCCAGCAACAAAGGTGTCAGACGGGTATATTTTCGACAAGCTAAAGTATTCGCGGCAAGCAAAGCCGAGACTGGATGCTCTTGATATGAGGCGCAAACTCTCGAATGGTTACTCAGCAATGATAACCGCGTCTCCGCCAACAATGAGAGTGGCGCGGCGAGGGAGCTTACAGGTGTCACCGTTAGCTATTGAAGAGGCTGTCCCGAACAGGAGAAAGTTGATTCGGAGGGGTAGCTGTCCTAGCTTGGGGTCAAGGTGGAATGGAGCGGGGAAAAACTTACTCGGTTTAGACGCTAACCAAGAAAGTTCGGACCATAAGGCGTCGGAGTTTTCAAGACACGTGGAGGAGATGAAGAAATGTCGTTATTTGAGATTTCCAAAATCGATCAGGGAGGACGAGGAAGAAGATAATGACGCTCCTTTGACAGAGAAATAAACATGACACTGGGTTGAGCCAAAACAATTTCTGTATTAAACTTAAGGCTTGGTGTTCAAATGAGATTTATATATCCTGTAAGAAACTTAGTTTTCTTGACCGAAAGGGAAAAATTCACAAGAGGGTATAATGTATTCCGTTGCAAATGACAACGATCTATCATTTGAGAAAATATTGAGATATAGCACATAACTTCTGTTTATGGTCTTTATTGCGTCATTTCCAACTTCGTCCCCAGGTCTAAACCCGCCCCTGTTCCTCGGAGAGTGGAAGAAGAGAGAGCGTGGGGAAGAAGAGAGGGCTAATACTACGGTTGATTAAACAAACAAGCGTCATCTTTTTATCGCGATAATTTATCTTACAAGCTAGCCTTATCTTAAGGCGGGAGTTAACATAAACATCGTTTTTTAGCCGTTTAACATGGATTTCACATTGATATCTCGTCCGCGTTTCAAGCAATCAAAAATCCCTCTGCTCATCCCATAAAGCTATGCTGTGGGATATTTTGTGAATTTTTTGATGATTTTTGGGTATATTTGGGAAGAGATAATTTTTCTCAAAGGATTAGTTACATTTAAGAAAATAGGAAATATTGAAGATTTAATAAGGGTTTAAAATTGGAATTTGAAGTTAGAAATTAGTAGACGGATACCAAACAGTTCCCCCTGCAGCAACCTGCAGTGCCTTTTCACTTCATAACAATCCCTACTTTAAACACCTTAAAAATTACACACAAATTCACGTTTACCCCCACCTTAAACCCTTCTCTTGATTCACTGCGTGCTATGGCCGAACAGAACAATCCGTTGTTGCTACTGGAATGTCCAACTGGATAAGCAAGCATATAGGAGCTACGCCCTCATCAACCAGAACTATCTGGCACTGGACGACCTCTTAGATACTTCCCTAAGCTAGTGTCAACACACAAATGTCCACCGAGAGGAGAATGGGAAGGAGGTGAGCCGTTCCTTTAATGGCCAAGTACTGTCTTGGCCAAACAATCAGCACAAATGTCATCTCAAAACTCTTTAGTCTAGAAAAGCAACTCTTTAATTTTGCACAGGGAAAAATATGGCGTTTAATGAGCAAACGGAGGCCAGTTAAGTATTTCAGAGACGTCAACAGCAGTTCTAAAATTTATAAAATAATAATAATAGTCATAATTATAATAATAATAATAATAGTCATAATAATAATAATAATAATAATAATAATAATAATAATAATAATAACAACTTTATTAAAGTCTCAAATCTTTTTAGCTGAGCACAGATGCTCTACTAATTGGGGAGGCTAAATCAAATCAACGCTAAATCAAATCAAATCAAATGTTGGTTTTTGGCGAGAGGGGAAAACCGGAGTACCCGGGGAAAAACCTCTCGGAGCAGAGTAGAGAACCAACAAACTCAGCCCACTTAAGACGCCGAGTCCGGGAATCGAACCCGGGACACATTGGTGGAAGGCGAGCGCTCTCATCACTGCGCCAACCCTGCTCCCCAAAAAGAGTCTGTCCTTTATAGGGCTTTATTTTGTCTTTCTACTTTATTTTGTGTTCCCAAATTAGTATGGGATTTTTCTCAGGCTATGTGGCCTTGACACGTTAATAAACTTTCTATCTATCCTTTAAAACTGCGTAGTCTCAAAGTTTTTCTGTTTAATCAGCTTTATTCTCGGAGTCCCTCGCTTCTCCGAACACTACATCAAATTATATTAAAAGAGGTCTTGTCTAGCGGTATTATAGATTTGAATATAGCAGAATAAAAAAAAAACACTCTTCTCACCTAATTACTTTCGGAGATGAATGTGTATCAAACAGATCATCAACGAGTTGGATGTTAAATAAATCACCACTAATTTCCAGCCAAGAAAGAGCATGCACTGATGACGCACTGAAAACCATTCCTCTCAAATTTAAAAACAGGCAAAACCTTTTACTATTAAAACAAACAAAACACCATTTTTAATTAGTGCTTCTTTAAGAAAGAAAAAAGCATAAGCCTTGTCTATTTATCTTCGGTTATTTAGGCCGCACGTTTCTATGAGCAACGCAAACCCAAGCGGAAACACCAGAGTCAAATCGTTGTGACACGGTCATGAAAGAGAAGCGAAGTCGAAACAGCTGTCTTATTCTAATAACGCATTTTGGAAGTGCATTAACTGCGTGTTTTACGCCATGCTGTTCCGGTTTTCTTACACCTCGACCATTTCTCGGGAAAACCGTATTTTCCTTGTTACGCCGCTTAAAACTTTTCTTGTTGAGTTTCGTGAATATGACGTGTAAATCACCAATTAAAGATACTTCTTTTTGCAAGTAAATCATTTGCGTAATTGAAGTTCAGAAATATAATCGATTTTAGCCATTGAAATGGTAATTTGCAAGGAGACATAAATGTGATCTACCCCTCGTACTGATCCTGAGCGCAGTAAATTTGCCAGGAAATTTCTGATTGTTCACCTATCAGTTTTTCATTTTTATTTTCTGGTCACAGAAGAGTTTTAAATCCGCTAACAATTTCTTGTTTTACCACTATTACTTTTTCGCACGAAGTCGTAACTACCACCTAAATAAAAAAAACTGGGTTATATATAGTTTTCGACTATTCATGAAATTCGACGACAACTGAAAGTCTAACTTAGGTTGCCAGATAACAAATTAATTTTATAACATCTGAGAATTTCAGTTGGAGGAACTCGGCAAATGGAAATGAGTATCATTGTGATATCTTAAGATAAATAAAGTTTCTTTTCACTAAAGTATATTTAGTTATGAGGGCAACTTCAAGCCGGAATTCAGTATTTCATAGAGTACCTTACAGTTTTGTCTCGTCGTGATAAACATTGGTGTCTCTCACGCAGGTATCGTTTCTTAGCGTTTTATCAGCTGAGCTTGATCCCCAAGAACGATCCCATCTTTCACCAGTGAACAGAGCTTGAAAGCTGCGTCGAAATGTTCGCATCCTCCATGCATACAATAACGGATTGAACGCCGAGTTACTGTACAGGAAGGGAATCGAAAATCGGTAGCAAGCGATGTACCATTTTTCACGCGTGCACCTCTTGCAGTATCTGCCAATGATAGTGAAAGACCAGAAGGGAAGTAGGGACAGAACGAAGATCACGATAATCAACGTGGCAGTTTTCATCAGTTGTGTTTGTAGCTTTACCGATTGTTTGTTCATTTTGTCTTTTTGCCCTCGCATCGAGCCACTCGGCGAAGCTTGTTTACTTGCACCTCGATGCAGCCGTTTTGTTTTGCTTTGCATCAGCCAGTAACAAGCGCAGTATGTAAAGCACACCGTGATCAGGGGAACGACGAACGTGATATAGAGAAATATCACATCATACAGATCCCGTGCAACCACCAATTCCAAACAGCTGGTAAGAATCGCCAAAAGCCAGCACAAAACGCATCCGAGCACCGTCTTTTTTATGGTTACAGAGAAACGATAGACGTACGGAAAGGCCACGGCTATGAAGCGTTCGACCGCAAACATGGTCATGATAAAGACGCTGGCACGCACGGTAACTTGCGAAATGATTTTGGCTTGGAGCATGACTTTTCGGATGGCGAGTCCTTCCAGAATATGCGATATCCCTACGTCGACCGCTGTTACGCATCCCGTCAGAAGATCTGTAATACCCAACGCAACGACGAGAACGGCGGTCGCGTTGCGAAACGTCTTCAGCGGGTCCTTGTAAATTGTGAACAGGAGCAAACCGTTAGAGATCGATATCAAGAAGGCGAATAAAAGCAGTATTGCCCCATTGGCGATGAAGATACGAGAATTTAATTCTTGACTCAGACTGGAATTCATGTCTGTAGTGAGCCTGCTGGCGCTGCTATAATCGATGTATGCTCTTGAGAGGGAAGGTCTTGTTGGGTCGTAGTTGCGGACTTGACTGTATTTAAAGGTTTCGAGATCAGATGAAAAATGTCAAAAGTTCAGAGTGACGCGATGCTCAGTGCTAAAAGGTGATATTTATACTTTGTTCATACGCTGTTATCATGATGTATGGCGAATTAACTCCTCATTACCGGAGTAAACCACCGCCATATATTTCACGGACAGGCTCTGGTTATACTTTGAAAGGCGAACAGGTGTGATCTGGGGATCTCCTGGAAGGGTTTGCTCTGTAAATTTATGCTGCAAACAGTTCCCTTTTAGCGTATTCTACCATATATGGATGGTTAAGTGCTGTATTGTTGGAAATTTTCGGACAACAATTGTTCGCCATGTTTTCGTATTTTTAAAAATTTATAATTTCCATGCGGCTCGGAAACAGCGGTCGTTCATTTAAATAAAAATTGCTGAGTTCCAAACAAGTTTTACGGCCAAAAACTCGGAAAGTAAGTTCCCAGAAATATCGCCAGCTTTTAAACTAGGGGGAGGCACAATGGACCTG
>JAEMWC010000733.1:277500-287500 GCA_016490735.1 Pachyseris speciosa
ATTTTGATTATAGTCAATTTCAGATCTTCATTAAACAATTTACGCTTCCTTTGCCAGTCTTTTAATGCAAATGTCCCTTCTTTTATAACTTGGCTCTTCTTCTTTTCTCGGAAATTGTAATTTTTATTTTTGATTAATTGGTAATTAGAATTCGTGTCGTCCAATTCGATCTGTAATCATACTCGTAATAAACAAATCGAACTCCCTCTGCGCGGTCGTCCGATTTGGTATCCCTCCTATGATTACAGACCGAATTGGACTCCACTCAGTCCTATTACCATTTGCACGCGGAAAACGCTTTGATTTGGACAAGTTTGGCCATTAACTTAGTCCCATATTTACGGTGGCTTTGAAGGGACATGCATCACTTTTTTTTGAAGTGAGTTACGACTTAGCTAGCTACTTGCTACTTACGGCTTGCTACTTGCAACTTAGCTTGCGACTTAGCTTGCTACTTGCTACTTGCGAGTTATAGAAGGCCATGTGTCACTGGGTAGGTGTGGTTTCCTTCATAAACAACGTGGAGTCTACGGTTCTGCATTTCTCTCACTTTTTTTGGAATTGAAATGCATGTCCCTTCAAAGCCACCGTACATGTTCCGTATTCCTTAATTGTTGTTACGTTGTTGCAGTACCAAGTTGCCATGCCACGAACCTCAAAGAATCGTACGAATTGTTCAAAAAGATGACTTTCTGAGCGATGGGTATTTTCACGTGTTTGCGAGATCCGATGAGGACTGGAACTAGTTTTGTCGTTCCCAGTGCAGCGCGTTTTTTTACGTCCGCTGTCGTGGCTTAGGCTACAAAACATCACTTGTCTCACTGTAACTGGTAGTCAGTCGGTTTTTCACCGCCTTCCGTGGCGTGATCAGACGAAAATGGGTACACATGAACTGGGATCAGTCACAGCAGTTATTCGTTTTAGACCTAAGGTAGGTCCTTAAACGATGTTGGACTGTTGGTGGGTAAATACTCTAACTTTGGATTTGCACTGAGCTGTCCATGTGGCGGTAAATGTTGAGGGAGAAGCGATGTTCACTTTCAAGGTTTCTAAGTGGGGTCGTACACGAAAATCGACAATAGCTATAAACGGTAAATTAATTTGCAGACGAATTTGATAATCGCACAATAAACTGTGATCAAGATTAAGTATGCCTCGAAAGTTAAGAAAACCGCTCTAAACTACGATCATTCATAGTAACTATTTCGTTTTAGACCTAAGGTAGGTCCTCAAGAAGGGTAAATATCACAGCTTTGGAATATTCACACTATAGTTAAATATTTCGTCATGCGCCTGATTTATTTCTTCGCCAGACAACCGATGATACAGCTTAAAATGAACGCATGCTGCCTTTCCATATACTAGTTTAAAACGCTAAGCTTGTAACGTCTGCATTTTATGGGCTTTCACACATTTACAATATTTACGAGTTTGTTATTAACAGCAAATTCAAGTTCAGTGTTAGTGTTAGGATTTTCCCCAGCCACAGAAGGTGATATGAAGATATGGTAATTAAGACACCATACAACACTTGAGAGTAAGATCATTATTTATTTAAGAATCAAATGTGCCTCCAAACTGTTCAGGCGTAATATAAAATAAAACATTAAAATGACTTTAGATGTCGACTCAAGCTAAGGGCCTCCTCATATGAGCCCGGTTCCCGAGATCTCGCCTTACCACTAAATGCCGGCTTTGTAAAAATTTCTACGTGTTCATATGAGAGGGCGGGCTGGCCCGGTTGCCGAGATCTCGGTTTTTCCAACCGAGATCTCGGTAACCGTGCTGGAATTTTTGCCATATGAACACTCCAGCCCGCTTAATTGAATGAAAAGCGCTCGTTGATACCGTGGGGATTAAGAGTGCCGATTTGAAAGATCAATTTTTGCTCGAGATTTTTGCGGCTTTCCGTGATACCTTGATGTACACGGCTTTCCGTGGTACATTAAGGTACCACGGAAAGCCGTAAAAATCTCGAGCAAAAATTGATCTTTCAAATCGGCACTCTTAATCCCCACGGTATCAACGAGCGCTTTTCATTCAATTAATTTATTCCTGTTTTTCACGTTACCATGTTACCACCAATAGCGTAGCTCCATTTTCTTTATATAAACCACACACAACCCAAAATTCCTCGATTCGCTCCGACAAAGGGCTAACGCTCAAAACGTCAGCTAATCGAATCCCTGTACGGTTTATCAATTTACATTATCAACTCCGTTGATAAACCAAATTTTCGTGTTTCACTGCCCCAGCACCACAGTTTCTTTAGAAACTAATCCCCTTTATTAACTTCTTAAATATATTTTTGTCGTTATCAAAATGAGGTTACTTGTGCTTTGGGTTATCGAATCCGTCCTTACGACATCGTTCGTGTTGTTACTTTTTGAACAGAGCGTCTATCAAACGCGGTTTATTCAGTGAAAAACTCGCCTGAATACGGGGCTATTTAAAGCTGAGGGTTGTGCCTTGGATTTATGGAAAAGCAAAAAATCACGCGAGTGCGCTGACTTTCACATGAGCGTGCTTAACTTTGTGTTACAAATTTAAGGACGGTGCCTCTTAATACGAAGATATTTTTCCACGGTTTATCACTATACAAAAAAGTAGATGTTGGTAAGGGCCATTGAAAATTGAAAAGAAAATTGGGGGTAACCACGCATTTTTCAGAGATAATCGAGTCTAAAGATTGAAAAATAGAGACTTGATATTTTTTTCGAAAAAAAGAAAAGAAGAAATATTTCTCTGAACATTTCCTTAGAATTCCCGTTTACATATAGCAAAGCAACAAAAAACCACAAGCTTTGAAACACATAACAAATGGTGGTATTTATTACAAAATCATTGCATTGGAGCCATTTTTGGCCCTGACTGCTCTCTTCTAGTTGAGGAAAAAAACAGGCAAAATAAATTTTGCGATCTATGAAAAAATCACCATGTGTTGAGTAGGCTTACCTCTTTCGTTTTGTGAGTTAAAAAGTGGGGCTCACCACGCGTTTTTTAGAGCTATATTGGTTATTTTAAGGCACTGTTTTGGGGACTCGAGACAATTTTTGCTCTTCCCCCTCCCCAGTAAGTTAAATTTTTGCATATCTTTTCCTTGGGCCTTCTGGGATATGCGGTATGGCGACACCTGCTGGAACAGAAAGTTTTCTTGATTCTTCGGGAATTAGAGGACATTTTTTTCAATGAAGATGGCTTTGAATGCTCAGAACAAATTCGAAGACGTTTTGAGATGTGCATTTTGCGTAAATTTCAAAGTTTTTTCCTGTATAACCTGCACTTTTGGGCGTTGGCGAAGTGGAAATTGACAAACACGTACGTAAGATCGCCTGTTGTAGTTTTGTCAATTACTTTCGCAGTTCAGTGTTTCTTGTGGTTGTAGTATTTGTCTGGAAGGAGCTTTGAAATGCAAAAAAACTACTCAGTTTGAGAGCCAGTATTCGTGATTCCTTGCTTCTGATTTTCGCAGCCCGTTATTCAGGCAAATTAAGTTCAAGCTTTTCATCAGTTACGAAGTTAAGACATATGGGTTATTGGCCAAGCTTGTTCGGTCAAGATGGCGGGATATTGGCCAAGTTCTTTTTATGCGTGTTTATGGACCGAGACAAAGTCGAGGTCCATAAACACGCAAAAAAAGAACGAGGCCAATATCCCACCATCTTGACCGAACAAGCTTGGTCAATAAAGGATTTATTATATGACTCAAAGGACGCTATTAAAAGACGGTAAAACGCGGGATGAACGGGATATCCCGAGAGGTCAAGATGGCTCCATCTTGACCTCGCGGGTAGCCAATCTCAGCAGGAGAATTGATTCATCTTGACCGCTGAAGGAGCCAGTCATATAATAAATCGTGTTATGTTTTAAGCTTTTATCTTACGTTCGATGAAAACATCTTTCTTTTATTATTGTTGAAACAGTAATAAAATAAAAAAATAAAACCGAAACGGATTTGTTGTGTATTAAACCGTTATGTGTAGCACATAACTTTTACAAGCGATTCCTTTGAATCACTTTGTACAGGAATATGTTTTGATTAAGCTTATATTATTTGCCACTTCACTTCACTTGCTTTTCTGTGATTCAGCGTAATCACATAAAACACATCACAATAACGCTTTCGTTTACGGCATTGTGAGACAGCCTGTTGCCAATCCTGTAAAGCTATCCGCTAAATCAAAAGCTTACAACCATCAAAAACATCAATCTT
The DNA here is from genome assembly GCA_016490735.1 of Pachyseris speciosa. Lineage (NCBI taxonomy): Eukaryota > Metazoa > Cnidaria > Anthozoa > Scleractinia > Pachyseridae > Pachyseris > Pachyseris speciosa. The sequence goes on from JAEMWC010000733.1 coordinate 281,714, forward strand.
CTAAGAAAATCGCGCGAGTAATCTCGCGAGTCAAGATGGTTGCGTGGTGTGCAGAACGTATGCGCACTAGCAATAGTGGCACCGTCCTTAACAACAACACATTCTCTATTTGTTTGCACAGATGGTACTCGTATCGCCAAACTGGTGATGCTCAAATTGGTATTGCAAATTTAACTTTTAAAACCGTCTCGTTATAGAGTCAAACAATATCGAGTTTACTTTTCTATTTGTTTGTGTAAGCGGTAATAATCTATCACAAAACTATATTCAAAAACTCGCACCTCTTACAGATTCAAAATGTCTCTGCAAATCCGTTCCTGCAGACCACGGGTTATATTAAACCATTTCTTATTCTTCCAACGGGTGTGAATTGAAAGGCGGCACTTTATTGGGAAGGTGCTACCTTTTTTAACTCACACCCGTCTAGAGAAGACGTAAACCTTTTTTTTTTTCGGTGAACGCGACATTCTGCTGAAAGCGCACGCGAGTCTTTTCGAGGTTTTCGTCTTTAATGTAGTTAAAATTTCTCTTCTTCGCTAAGACCGCGCGTTACAAATCTAGTTTTCTAGGGACACGAACCGTTCACCGTATAGACCTTTTTCATAATGGCGGACGATTTTAATTATTCTTTTGTATATGTGTTACTTAGCCCTACTAACCTCACTTTAATGTAAAAATTCTATTGAATTTTGCACATGCTGACGAGGCTTGTAGGGCTCATTATCATAAGTATAAAAGAATAATTTGTCGGGCGCCATTATGAAAAGGGTCTATTCATGACAATTATTCTGTGTTCACGGAGCAACCGTGAAGGTGAGACTTTTTCCGTCTATTGTTTGCTTTGCTTTGAATTTTAAACCGGCAACGCGGACAGACACTTACAAGGGAGGTGTGACTTTTTCAATCGATTGTTCACTCTTTTCGTTTCAGTTTATTAACCCCACTGGTTTGAAAAAACAAATGCACGGCGTTTCATTTCGTTAAAATGTCTAGAGTTTTAAATGCTTCAATTCGGAATGAAACACCTAATAAATCACAAAATCATAACCAAAGCGGTTGTTGAAAGAAAGTAAGCGCTTCGCAAGTTTCATTTTAGCTTCCGTTTCCCATGCAGACAAACTTTCACCCTCTCCTGAGAAACGAATAAAGATAACAATTTATTTGCGTAACAATTATTTCTGTGGCGCGAGATTTGAACGAATTTCTCTGAAAATTAAGGTCGAACTCGACCGGTGCAATTGTGCAATTGTTGAATCACTAGATCAAGTGTGCCAGAGTGTGTGTCGCAAGCAAAACTTTTGCTTACGCAGAACGAAACGAATTTAAAAAACCATGAGAACTAAACTAGTGCGATTGTTAAAGCAATGATCACCTGAATGATTTTATTACTTTTCTGCATTGATATCCGATCAACAGCTGGAGTATGCCTCGCGAACAGAACTTTCGCTCACCCCTCACCCCAGCTTTGTTGGTTTCGTCGTGCCAATTAAGCTCTGTCCCTCCCCCAGGGTGCAAATTGCTCCTTACTTCGGTCTCGCCAAAGATTCAAGTCTCCCGCGTGAAGAGTAATCGGAAATTTTGAATTTCCCTCGCGTGTTAAAAGTCATTGTTTGCAGCCTAAATCGTTTTTGACCATACACGAAAACGATTAACTATAACAATACCTATTGTTTGCGAATTATATTTGAGCCTCTTTTCTTGATACGTTGGAATGTCCAACTGGATAAGCAAGCATATAGGAGCTACGCCCTCATCAACCAGAACTATCTGGCACTGGACGACCTCTTAGCTACTTCCCTAAGCTAGTGTCAACACACAAATGTCCACCGAGAGGAGAATGGGGAGGAGGTGAGTCGTTCCTTTTAAAGGCCTTATCGTCTTTCCTGAGTACTGTCTTGGCCAAACAATCAGCACAAATGTCATCTCAAATTCTCTTTAGTCTAGAAAAGCAACTCTTTAATTTTGCACAGGGGAAAATATGAAGTTTTATGAGCAAAATGAGGCCAGTTAAGTATTTCAGGGAAGTCAACAGCAGTTCTAAAATTTATAAAATAAAGATTCTGTCCTTTATAGGGCTTTATTTTGTCTTTCTACTTTATTTTGTGTTCCCAAATTAGTATGGGATTTTTTCCCAGGCTATGTGGCATTGACACGTTAATAAACTTTCTATCTATCCTTTAAAACTGCGTAATCTCAAAGTTTTTCTGTTTAACCAGCTTTATTCTCGGAGTCCCTTGTCTACCGGTACTATAGATTTGAATATAGCAGAATAAAAAAAACGGCTCTTCTTACCTAATTACTTTCGGAGATGAATGTGTATCAAACACAGATCATCAACGAGTTGGATGTTAAATAAATCACCACTAATTTCCAGCCACGAAAGAGCATGCACTGATGACGCACTGAAAACCATTCCTCTCAAATTTAAAAACAGACAAAACCTTTTACTATCAAAACAAACAAAACACCATTTTCAATTAGTGCTTCTTTAAGAAAGAAAAATGCATAAGCCTTGTCTATTTATCTTCGGTTATTTAGGCCGCACGTTTCTACAAGCAACGCAAACCCAAGCTAAGCGGAAACATCAGAGTCAAATCGTTCTGACACAGTCATGAAAGAGCAGCGAGGTCGAAACAACTGTATTAATCTAATAAGCCATTTTGGAAGTGCATTAACTGCAGGTTTGACGCCATGCTGTTCCGGTTTTCTTTCGCCGCGACCATTTCTCGGGAAAACCGTAATTCCCTTGTTACGCCGCTGAAAAGCTTTTCTTGTTGAGTTGTTTGAGTATGACGTGTAAATCACCAATTAAAGATACTTCTTTTTGCAAGTAAATCATTTGCCTAATTGAAGTTCAGAAATATAATCGATTTTATCCATTGAAATGGTAATTTGCAAGGAGATCCTGAGCGCAGTAAATTTGCCAGGAAATTTCTGATTGTTAGTTGACCTATCAGTTTTTCATTTCCATTTTCTGGTCACAGAAGAGTTTTAAATCCGCTAACAATTTTTTGTTTTACCACTGTTACTTTGATTTTCGCACGAAGTCGTAACTACCACTTAAATAAAAAAACTGGGTTATATATAGTTTTCGACTATTCATGAAATTCGACGACAACGGAAAGTCTAACTTAGGTTGCCAGATTACATATTAATTTTATAACATCTGAGAATTTCAGTTGGAAGAACTCGGCAAATGGAAATGAGTATCATTGTGATATTTGCCGATAAATAACGCTTTTTTTTTACAAGAGTGTTTAGTTATGAAGACAACTACAAGCCGGAATTCAGTATTTCATAGAGTGCCTTACAGTTTTGTCTCGTCGTGATAAACATTGGTGTCTCTCACGCAGGTATCGTTTCTTAGCGTTTTATCAACTGAGCTTGATCCCCAAGAACGATCCCATCTTTCACCAGTGAACAGAGCTTGAAAGCTGCGTCGAAATGTTCGCATCCTCCATGCATATAATAACGGATTGAGCGCCGAGTTACTGTACACAAAGGGAATGGAAAATCGGTAGCAAGCGATGTACCATTTTTCACGCGTGCACCTCTTGCAGTATCTGCCAATGATAGTAAAAGACCAGAAGGGAAGTAGGGACAGAACGAAGATCACGATAATCAACGTGGCAGTTTTCATCAGCTGTGTTTGTAGCTTTACCGATTGTTTGTTCATTTTGTCTTTTTGCCCTCGCATCGAGCCACTCGGCGAAGCTTGTTTACTTGCACCTCGATGCAGACGTTTTGTTTTGCTTTGCATCAGCCAGTAACAAGCGCAGTATGTAAAGCACACCGTGATCAGGGGAACGACGAACGTGATATATAGAAATATCACATCATACAGATCCCGTGCAACCACCAATTCCAAACAGCTGGTAAGAATCGCCAAAAGCCAGCACAAAACGCATCCGAGCACCGTCTTTTTGATGGTTACAGAGAAACGATAGACGTACGGAAAGGCCACGGCTATGAAGCGTTCGACCGCAAACATGGTCATGATAAAGACGCTGGCACGCACGGTAACTTGCGAAATGATTTTGGCTTGGAGCATGACTTTTCGGATGGCGAGTCCTTCCAGAATATGCGATATCCCTACGTCGACCGCTGTTACGCATCCCGTCAGAAGATCTGTAATACCCAACGCAACGACGAGAACGGCGGTCGCGTTGCGAAACGTCTTCAGCGGATCCTTGTAAATTGTGAACAGGAGCAAACCGTTAGAGATCGATATCAAGAAGGCGAATAAAAGCAGTATTGCCCCATTGGCGATGAAGATACGAGAATTGAATTCTTGACTTAGATTGGAATTCATGTCTGTAGTGAGCCTGCTGGCGCTGCTATAATCGATGTATGCTCTCGAGAGGGAAGGTCTTGTTAAGTTGTTGTTGCTGACTGTCAATTTTAAAGGTTTCGAGATCAGACTGATGAAAAATGTCAAAAGCTCCGAGTGACGCGATGCTCAGTGCTAAAAGGCGATATTTATACTCTGTTCATACGCTGTTATCATGATGTATGGCGAATTAACTCCTCATTACCGGAGTAAACCACCACTATATATTTCACGGACAGGCTATGGTTATACTTTGTAAGGCGAAATGGGGATCTCCTGGAAAAACGACTAAGTTACAAGAGTTTACTCTGTAAATTTATGCTGCAAAACAGGAAATTTTCTGAGAACAATTGTTTGCCATGTTTTCGTATTTTTCAAAAAAAATATAATTTCCATCCGGCTCGGAAACAGCGATCGCTCATTGTTGAGTTCCAAACAAGTTTTACGGCCGAAAACTCGAAAAGTGAGTTCCCAGAAATATCGCCATTTTTTAAACTAGGGGGACGCACAATGGATCAGAATGATTGATTCATCCAAAAGACTGCTAATAAATGGGCGAATTTATACATATATTTATTAAAAAAAGATAATGGGTAGATTGCATGGTCTTGATAAAAGAAAAAAGCACTGAGTATCGTTGACCAAATGAACGATTATTACAAAAGTAAACTGATGTAAGACTTAACCGAAATTTATGGTCTTTCCAAATTGAAAGTAGCAACACTTCGGCAAGAGATTTCCATCCGCCTCAAATTAATTCTGGTCATTTTTGTCTTTGCTTTAATTACTGACTTCTAGTAGACGGCAACTGTTGTTTAATTTGTTACAGCAAGACGTATTGAAGTTTTTTTTACGGAGAAATTGAGGTGCAGTGTAATTGTCTGAAAAACTAATTACATACATCATCTTGAATCGGTAGGAAATAAATTAACTTTGAGACTAAGAACTGTACAATAGTATTCATTTTTCCAAAAATACTAATAGGGCGAAGGAATGGTTTCTTTGACGTCCCAACTAGTGATTAAAATTCACACAGTGCTTCATGCAATTAAGACTCTGTTCTCTTCCACAGTTAATAACAGCGGTCCTAAAGACGAAGGTAGCTGACCGACAACATTTTTCACCGACATTTGTAATACATCATTTTACCAACTAATTTCAATCTTCAGACGCGTTACTGGATCTGAGGACACTCAATATGCGCCTGTGTTGATCCCGACTGAAATAAAAGACTATTCGGATTCGGATTTCCGAGCTCACAGTTTGGGCTAAGTGTCGTGTTCTTTGTTTCTTTTTTTTCCTTTTTTTTCTTTCTCATTTTCATCTGTTACCTCCAAAGTATTTCCGTGTGACGTTTGTCTGAAGATGGCTATCGTGTAGTGCAATTTTTTTTCGTGATACTAACTAGGTAGGGTGTAAGAACAACCTGGTTTATTTATTTGCATGACAACAGTATC
>JAEMWC010000733.1:300000-385000 GCA_016490735.1 Pachyseris speciosa
TATACATGGGCGTACACGGGCATACACGGGCATACACAAGTATACATGGACATACATGGGTATACATGGCCATACACGGGCGTACACGGGTATAAACGGGCATACATGGCCATACACAAGTATACATGAACATACACGGGTATACACGGGCGTACACAGGTATACACGGACATACACGGCTATACACGGGCATACATGGCCATACACAAGTATACATGGATGTACACAGGCGTACATGGGTATACACGAGCATACATGGCTATACACGGGCATACATGGCCATACACTGGCGTACATGGGCACACACAGGTATACACAGGTATACACAAGTATACATGGCCATACATGGGCGTACACGGGAATACACAAGTATACTTGAACGTACATGGGCATACATGGCCATACACGGGCGTACACGGCTATACACGGGCATACATGGCCATAAACTGGCGTACATGGGCATACACAGATATACACAGGTATACACAAGTATATATGGCCATACATGGGTGTACACGGGCATACACAAGTATACTTGAACGTACATGGGCATACATGGCCATACACGGGCGTACACGGCTATACACGGGCATACATGGCCATACACTGGCGTACATGGGCATACACAGGTATACACAAGTATACATGGCCATACATGGGCGTACACGGGCATACACAAGTATACATGGACATACATGGGTATACATGGTCATACACGGGCGTACACGGCTATACACGGGCATACATGGCCATACACTGGCGTACATGGGCATACACAGGTATACACAGGTATACACAAGTATACATGGGCGTACACGGGCATACACGGGCATACACAAGTATACATGGACATACATGGGTATACATGGCCATACACGGGCGTACACGGGTATAAACGGGCATACATGGCCATACACAAGTATACATGAACATACACGGGTATACACGGGCGTACACAGGTATACACGGACATACACGGCTATACACGGGCATACATGGCCATACACAAGTATACATGGATGTACACAGGCGTACATGGGTATACACGAGCATACATGGCTATACACGGGCATACATGGCCATACACTGGCGTACATGGGCATACACAGGTATACACAGGTATACACAAGTATACATGGCCATACATGGGCGTACACGGGCATACACAAGTATACATGGACATACATGGGTATACATGGCCATACACGGGCGTACACGGCTATACACGGGCATACATGGCCATACACTGGCGTACATGGGCATACACAGGTATACACAGGTATACACAGGTATACACAGGTATACACAAGTATACATGGCCATACATGGGCGTACACAAGTATACTTAGACATACATGGGCATACATGGCCATACACGGGCGTACAGGGCTATACACGGGCATACATGGCCATACACTGGCGTACATGGGCATACACAGGTATACACAGGTATACACAAGTATACATGGGCGTACACGGGCATACACAAGTATACATGGACATACATGGGTATACATGGCCATACACGGGCGTACACGGCTATACACGGGCATACATGGCCATACACTGGCGTACATGGGCATACACAGGTATACACAGGTATACAGAAGTATACATGGCCATACATGGGCGTACACAAGTATACTTAGACATACATGGGCATACATGGCCATACACGGGCGTACACGGCTATACACGGGCATACATGGCCATACACTGGCGTACATGGGCATACACAGGTATACACAGGTATACACAAGTATACATGGCCATACATGGCGTACACGGGCATACACAAGTATACATGGACATACATGGGTATACATGGCCATACACGGGCGTACACGGCTATACACGGGCATACATGGCCATACACTGGCGTACATGGGCATACACAGCTATACACAGGTATACACAAGTATACATGGCCATACATGGGCGTACACGGGCATACACAAGTATACATGGACATACATGGGTATACATGGCCATACACGGGCGTACACGGGTATAAACGGGCATACATGGCCATACACAAGTATACATGAACATACACGGGTATACACGGGCGCACACAGGTATACACGGACATACACGGCTATACACGGGCATACATGGCCATACACAAGTATACATGGATGTACACAGGTGTACATGGGTATACACGAGCATACACGGCTAAACACGGTCATACATGGGCATACACTGGCGTACATGGGCATACACAGGTATACACAAGTATACATGGCCATACATGGGCGTACACAGGGATACACAAGTATACTTGGACATACATGGGCATACATGGCCATACACGGGCGTACACGGCTATACACGGGCATACATGGCCATACACTGGCGTACACGGGCATACACAGGTATACACAGGTATACACAAGTATACATGGCCATACATGGGCGTACACGGGCATACACAAGTATACATGGACATACATGGGTATACATGGCCATACACGGGCGTACACGGGTATAAACGGGCATACATGGCCATACACAAGTATACATGAACATACACGGGTATACACGGGCGTACACAGGTATACACGGACATACACGGCTATACACGGGATACATGGCCATACACAAGTATACATGGACGTACACAGGCGTACATGGGTATACTCGAGCGTACACGGCTATACACGGGCATACATGGCCATACACTGGCGTACATGGGCATACACAGGTATACACAAGTATACATGGCCATACATGGGCGTACACGGGCATACACAAGTATACATGGACATACATGGGTATACATGGCCATACACGGGCGTACACGGGTATAACCGGGATACATGGCCATACACAAGTATACATGAACATACACGGGTATACACGGGCGTACACAGGTATACACGGACATACACGGCTATACACGGGCATACATGGCCATACACAAGTATACATGGATGTATACAGGCGTACATGGGTATACACGAGCATACACGGCTATACACGGGCATACATGGCCATACACTGGCGTACATGGGCATACACAGGTATACACAGGTATACACAAGTATACATGGCCATACATGGGCGTACACGGGCATACACAAGTATACTTGGACATACATGGGCATAGATGGCCATACACGGGCGTACACGGCTATACACGGGCATACATGGCCATACACTGGCGTACATGGGCATACACAGGTATACACAGGTATACACAAGTATACATGGCCATACATGGACGTACACGGGCATACACAAGTATACATGGACATACATGGGTATACATGGCCATACACGGGCGTACACGGGTATAAACGGGCATACATGGCCATACACAAGTATACATGAACATACACGGGTATACACGGGCGTACACAGGTATACATGGACATACATGGCTATACACGGGCATACATGGCCATACACAAGTATACATGGACGTACACGGGGGTACATGGGTGTACACGTACATACACGGCTATACACGGGCATACATGGCCATACACTGGCGTACATGGGCATACACAGGTATACACAGGTATACAGAAGTATACATGGCCATACATGGGCGTACACGGGCATACACAAGTATACTTGGATATACATGGGCATACATGGCCATACACGGGCGTACACGGCTATACACGGGCATACATGGCCATACCCTCGCGTACATGGGCATACATAGGCATACACAGATTTACACAAGTATACATGGCCATACATGGGCGTACACGGGCATACACAGGTATACATGGACATACATGGGTATACATGGCCATACACGGGCGTACACGGGTATAAACGGGCATACATGGCCATACACAAGTATACATGAACATACACGGGTATACACGGGCGTACACAGGTATACACGGACATAAATGGCTATACACGGGCATACATGGCCATACACAAGTATACATGGACGTACACGGGCGTACATGGGTTTACACGGACATAACTGGCTATACATGGGCATACATGGCCATACACTTGCGTCCATGGGCATACACAGGTATACACGGGCATACACAAGTATACATGGCCATACATGGGCGTACACGGGCATACGCAAGTATACTTGGACATACATCGGCATACATGGCCATACACGGCCGTACACGGCTATACACGGGCATACATGGCCATAAAGAAGTATACATGGCCATACACGGACATACATGGCTATACACGGGCATACATGGCCATACACTTGCGTCCATGGCGTCCATACACTGGCGTCCATTTCCGAAACACTTATTCTTGTAAGTATCTAACTGAATTCTTACGAAACGGCTAAAAGAATTACAGGAACGTAAAGGTAGAGAAGCCATTTTGAGATCTAAAATGCACTGGATCAAAAACGACGAGAGTCCAACTATAATTATTTCTTTAATCCTGAGAAAATCAGTAACTCATTAGCGTGAGAAAGACGTTTTATCTCAAATCACAACTTATTGTTGGGAATGAGGAAACAGTACTGACAGATATAAGCAATTAATAAAGAAATCGAATAGTGATTCTTTCCAGAACTCTACAAGATAGCTTCGAAGAAAATTTTCACTGACGTGTTAACTTACAATATAAAAGTCAATGAAATATCGCCTTAGGAAGTTGATCCAGCCCGCTAAATGAAGTAAAAGACTGTATCATATAAACTCTTGTTGTTAGGCCATTGTAGCTTGATTAAAGATAAACACAAACAATGCATTAAAAGTATATAAACAGTTTTCAAAAATTGTATCGGTCACTTTTGAAAATGTATGTTGCCCAGCATACGAAACGTCAAGTCTATATAAAATGCGTTGGTTTACCATGTTTATCTCCGCTGTTTGTGTTTTGTTTTTAATCAAAGTAAAGGATATATATAAAAAGGTACTTTCACGGGAGAATAGTGCTTGGCTAAAGGTGGTGGACACTGTCGCACAATTCATACACTTAGTTGAAGTCTTCTGCTTGTGAAGTAAAATGGGGTTGACAGACCAACGCGACTCCTGGTGTGTAAATCAAGGGAGGTTCCTTGAATATCTCTTTGAGTAATGGTTGCTCTTATATTAGATGCCATTTGTCCATTAGTATGTTTACAAACATGGTAACGATTCGTGAAATTGCGTCACGAACGGGGTAGAAGCTCCTCCAATTTGAAGTGAGGGGAGGTTACTAACTCTAAAAATATTTAAAATGCATATCATTCCGTTTAATTCATAAGATTTGTCCAGAAGTTAACATATTTTATTAACTCAAAAAAATCAGGTGATATCCTTTTCTACACTTTTCAACTCGATTCATGCATTTAGAGAAAGGGGTTAGTGACAAAATAAACTTTGTAAACACAGTTAACGAAATCTGTAACAGAAGGTAGAGTAATCATAACTTTGGTTCATTTATTCGTTTACTGTCACAAAATCGGATTCTCTGAATGTACCGGAAATTCCTTTTTTGATTGTCGCAACGACCAAAAAAGCATTTGCCAGTTCAGTAAGACAGAATTTGTCTGTTCTGTCTTTGTAAGTGTTTAGTACTGTAAGATTAATGAGCCTTTTTTGAATCTTTTCTTTCTTCAAGAGCTACTAAAACTCGACTTATGTCTAGAAGTTACCCTGAGAAAATGGTCGAACAGATACTCTCAGAAGTTAACTACGCGGACAGACAGAAAAACAGCTCTAACACAGAAACAGAGAACGCACAAGAAACTTCCACCCTCCGTGACGCAATTTCAGACATCGTTACCATGTTTGGACAGAATGGCTTTTAATACAAGAACAACCATTACTCAGAAAGATATTCAAGGAACCTCCCTTGATTTCTTAATGAAAAGGTAAATCGCATAAAGATATACCTCTTCAGTAAAGGCCGTGAACAACACAATGAGCACACAGCAGGAGTCGCGTCGGTCTGTCAACCCCATTTTGATCGCCGACAGTGGACTACAACTAAGTGTATGATTTGTAAAGATAGCCAGTTTTAAAATTTATTCCATCAGACGGGATCGAAAGGAGCCAATCATAAATTTTGAAAAATACAATTTCAAGTTACGTTCTAGAATGGCCGTTTGCCCCTACAAAGGACTGGATCTACCCACAATTCACCAGGAACTAATCATTAGCAAAATGGCGTAATCAAACTCCCTGACGACAGTGAAACAATTATATTTCAATTCGCACATGATACCACTCTAATAGTCAACGACATTGAATCATTAACTGCAGGCGTCTCGGTGATAAATTCCTCTAGCATACTCTCAGGGTTAAAATTGAACCAAAAGAAACCCAAGGCGTTATGTGTCTTGCTTTGTGATTTATTAAACGTGTTCCAATATAGCGGCTACAGACATTCAGCCCTAGTTACATAACAATGAGCACGTGACGTGGTAAACACGTGATACTGTGACATTCCGCTTTCAATAAAAAAGGAAGAACGGCAAACACCATTTTTTTAGCTTTCTAAAAGTTCATGCTGATGCTTAATCAATGTCTTTAAAGTGTGTATCAAAACTGCAACTTGTTTCAAGTGGTTATTCAATTAACGGTTCTCTGCAACTAACAAATGAACGTTCCTCAAGTTCTGTTCATGTTGTCCTTCAGCAGCATGATTAAAATCTATGTATAGAATGTTCGATTGAGGCCTAAAACTGCTGTTTAAAAGTAAAAACTAAAATCCAAGCTTTCGCCGATCAACGCATCATCAGGGATGAGAAAATATTCCGCGCGTGCTATATATATGAAAGAAGGTGTAGGGTGAAATGTGTAAAAGATGTGACGTATGTATGCAAGCTATAGAAATAAACTGTGAGTAGAATAAAAGCTCTAATGATGGAGTGTCTCCAACCAAAGGATCTCTAAAAGCGCTAGGGATAAAATAGAATATTAAAAAATTAAAATAGAAGGTCTGCGAATTCAGTACATTCTTCTCGGGAATTGAGTGTGGGCTTGTACTTTCTAATGTAAAATGCTTCATAGAGGCGTAAATTAGCGGGGTCGTTTTCGCTCATGATTATCTTGACCTCAATGCCTTTGTAGTCTTCGTTCTGGCAGGAATGGATGTGTTTTTTAACAGAGGAGTTTGCGTTATTGATATGTTCTCTCACGCGATCATGGATGAAGCGTGTGGTGCTACCAATGTATTGTTGACCGCAGCTGTTACACGTGAGCTGGTATACAGCATTTCTTCGTAGACATAATCCGGTGTTAGAGATAGGGCATTTGTCTCTTGTGCACTTGCGCTCCGTGGGGGTGTGGGATAGGGCTTGTCTGAGAGTGTGGGATTTGTGGGCAATGCGTACTGGAATGTTTTCTTTTCTGAAAATGTTAGTGATCCTGTGATTGAGTCGTTCAGAAATGTAGGGGATCTTAAGATATGACCATTCTGTGCTGCTAGGTTGGGGGTCTCGTTGAGGATTTTGTGGGCGTTTTGTCTGCTCTATTCTGTCCTCTGGATAACCGTTGAGGCGAAGGATGTCATCGAATGTGTTTAGGTGTTGTTTGGCAGATGTATTTGAGGAGCATCTGTCCTTGATGCGTTTTCGCTCGTTGCGAATGAAGTTGAGTTTGGATTTGATTGGCATAGCTGACTGATGGTGGACGAATAGTGGTTTCTTGGCTGGTTTCTTGTAGAATTCAAAAGAGCTGATGCCATCTTTGGATATGGTGACTTTGAAATCGAGTAAAGACAATGACAAGCCATTCGACGTTGTTTTTGGTTTTTCAATTTCGAATTTCAAATTAGGGTGTACATTGTTTATTTCGTCGTGGAAGTGGTCAGCTGTTTCTTCATTAGTTGTTTGGAGATAGATATCGTCAACATATCTCTTGTAAGGGCTTATCATTAGGTGCGAGGAGAGGGCGATGGTTTCGAGTTTGTCCATAAATAGGATGGCCAGTATACCTGAAATGCTGGAACCCATGGGTAGGCCCTCTCTTTGGCGAAAAACTTGATCTCTGAAGGAAAAATACATGTTGTTAAGCGTGACTTGGAGGAGGTCCGAGACGTCTTGTCTGGAGAGGTGGAGTACTGGGTTTAGGATTCTATCCGTGGCATTAGTGATGGCTTCTTGTATAGGAATTGTGGTGTATAAAGATACAACATCAAGGCTAAATGGATAAGGTAACGCTTTGTTTGTTGTAAGATCGCCAGCCTGAATACATCTAATGAGACTGTTTTCTAAGTGGGCTGGGACATTTTTTCGGGCGTTGGCGAGGAGCCATGAGATGCGTTGGGTGGGTCCATTGGTATTGGATACGATGGGTCGTATTTTGATGTCAGGGCTTGCTTTGTGTGTCTTGATGAGATGGTAAAACCTGGGCAGATCCGTGTTTGACGCGAGGAAGCTCCTTTGGACAAAGGGGGGGAATTCATTTTGTAGGCAGATCTTCTTCCAGGCTGCGTTAACTTTATTTTCAACTGTCTTGGCTGTCATGCGGGGCACGTTTTGGTAGGTGTTGGCGTCACTAAGGTGATCAAGGGCGACCCGTGTGTATGTGTCTTGTTGTATCACGCAGAATTCGGTGCCTTTATCACTGGGGAGGCATACGTAGTTCTTCTCTTTGAGTTCTTTTATAGTTTTCTTGTCTGTTTCGTCAATATTCGACCACTTCGGTTGGGGTTGTAGCGCATTGAGAACGACTTGGAGTTTATGGTGAATCCTCTGCAGCTTGTTTTCCAGTTCGTCTTCAGACTGGGGTCTGTAGATGTGTCGGGTCTGTGGATAGGTGAGAAAATCTGACTTTTGAGGGTTTGACTCGCGATAATGTTTCCATCGTATTTGGTTTGCTAGTCGGTAGAACGCAATTTGATGCTCGTGATTGTGTGTTCATTTACTCCATGGGAGAGGCTGAACTTGGGGCCTTTGGATAGGAGGTTGATTTCTTGGGTGTTAAGGTTATGTGTGAGGTCAGTGACTAGTTCCACTTCATTTGTTGTCTGGGTGTTGCTTGTCTCACCGTTGTTGTCGCGGTTGGAAGCTGATATAGAGCTGGCTTCATTTGGTGTCTTTGGGGACTGGGTGTTGCTTGTGTCACCGTTGTCGTCGCGGTTAGAAGCTGTATTTATTGGGTTGGGTGAATTATCATCTGAGTTGTAGTAACTGGTACTATTGTTTCTGAGGTTATCCAGTAGTTTTAGGAACTTTTTGCAGTGTAGGTTGCTGGCGGTGTTGTATGCCAGATATCTCTGGGAGCGGATCTGGGATGCTGCTTCAGGTGAGAACTGCGATGTTATCCTTTCGTTGAGTTGTTGTTGTTCGTGTTGTTTGATGGCGATAACTTTCCGAAGTGCTTTCTTGTTTTCGTTCAGAACGAAGCGTTTGGTTCTCAGTTTAGATTTCTCAGTGATGGATATGATCCCATAATCATATGGTAGTTTGAGATTTGCGATTGTCTTTGGGAAGATGTTGAGTCTGGAACATTGACGGAGGAATAAGAGTCGTTGTTTGGTGGCGGTGGACAAACTCGAAACCATCGCCCTCTCCTCGCACCTAATGATAAGCCCTTACAAGAGATATGTTGACGATATCTATCTCCAAACAACTAATGAAGAAACAGCTGACCACTTCCACGACGTAATAAACAATGTACACCCTAATTTGAAATTCGAAATTGAAAAACCAAAAACAACGTCGAATGGCTTGTCATTGTCTTTACTCGATTTCAAAGTCACCATATCCAAAGATGGCATCAGCTCTTTTGAATTCTACAAGAAACCAGCCAAGAAACCACTATTCGTCCACCATCAGTCAGCTATGCCAATCAAATCCAAACTCAACTTCATTCGCAACGAGCGAAAACGCATCAAGGACAGATGCTCCTCAAATACATCTGCCAAACAACACCTAAACACATTCGATGACATCCTTCGCCTCAACGGTTATCCAGAGGACAGAATAGAGCAGACAAAACGCCCACAAAATCCTCAACGAGACCCCCAACCTAGCAGCACAGAATGGTCATATCTTAAGATCCCCTACATTTCTGAACGACTCAATCACAGGATCACTAACATTTTCAGAAAAGAAAACATTCCAGTACGCATTGCCCACAAATCCCACACTCTCAGACAAGCCCTATCCCACACCCCCACGGAGCGCAAGTGCACAAGAGACAAATGCCCTATCTCTAACACCGGATTATGTCTACGAAGAAATGCTGTATACCAGCTCACGTGTAACAGCTGCGGTCAACAATACATTGGTAGCACCACACGCTTCATCCATGATCGCGTGAGAGAACATATCAATAACGCAAACTCCTCTGTTAAAAAACACATCCATTCCTGCCAGAACGAAGACTACAAAGGCATTGAGGTCAAGATAATCATGAGCGAAAACGACCCCGCTAATTTACGCCTCTATGAAGCATTTTACATTAGAAAGTACAAGCCCACACTCAATTCCCGAGAAGAATGTACTGAATTCGCAGACCTTCTATTTTAATTTTTTAATATTCTATTTTATCCCTAGCGCTTTTAGAGATCCTTTGGTTGGAGACACTCCATCATTAGAGCTTTTATTCTACTCACAGTTTATTTCTATAGCTTGCATACATACGTCACATCTTTTACACATTTCACCCTACACCTTCTTTGCATATATATAGCACGCGCGGAATATTTTCTCATCCCTGATGATGCGGTTGATCGGCGAAAGCTTGGATTTTAGTTTTTACTTTTAAACAGCAGTTTTAGGCCTCAATCGAACATTCTATACATAGAGTTCCTCAAGTTCTTTAATGTCTAAATGTTCAGCTTATCTGGCGGATTCACTGTACGTCCAGATCGGGTAGTATATCTGCTGTTTGTCTCGGAGGGCTTTGGAGTATTTGCAGGGGAACTAGGTTCTATACTGTCTCCTGCTGGCTGAACAGTTCCATTCCCAGGTATTGATGGTGGTATGACAACTTTAGGTACTACCATCAGGGGTGGATGTTGCGTATGGGGTGTCGCATGGTCCGGCCTGAGGTGTGATCTTGTACAACGGTACACCTGCTGTTTTGCTATTCCTAACTGTATCCAACCTTGATGCTTTTGCTGTTCTCACAACAGTGCCTGGTTCCCAGGTCTTGGTTTGGTGATCGAGGATTCTTATTGGATGGCCTGGATGGAGTGGTTCTAGGGTTGGCCGTGCCTTCAGATTAAAATAGTGGCCTTGCTGGTCTTGTTGTCGTTGTAACTGTTCCCTAACTTGTGCTGAATCATCTGTAAGGTTTGCACGGTGGGACATAAGTAACAGTGTTCCGAACTTTCTCTTTGTTAGCAGCTCTGCTGTTGATCCCAGGTGGTGGTAGAGGGGTGTTGCTCTGTATGATAGTAGACCTATGTAAGGGTCTCCACCTTCCTCATCACAGTTCTCGAGTATGTTCTCCACTGTCTGTACCATGTGTTCCGAAGATCCATTGGCTTGCGGATAAAGTGGGGAACTGGCGATGTGCTCTATTCCATAAGAGGTGGTAAAATCTGCGAATTCCTTTGCACTGTACTGTGGACCATTGTCAGTTACTAACTGACTGGAGATGCCGTACTCTGCGTATATGCTCCTAAGATGAGTGATAACGGCTGCGGAGGTGGTGCTTGAAACCTTTCGGATGGCTGGAAACTTGCTATACTGGTCTGAGACAAGGAGGTACTGGTGGCCCTTGAAGTCGAACAAATCAGAGTTTAACCTTTCCCAATGGTAACTTGGTTGTTCTGGCTGGAGAATTGGTTCTTTCTGTTGCTGGCGTTGGTGTCTTTGGCAAGGATTACACTATTGTACGAGACTGATGACAACTTTGGTGATGCCTGGCCAGAAAACGCAGGTTCTGGCTCGGAGCAGGCATTTCTCCTGACCCAGATACCCTTGATGAATGATTTCTAACATCTCCTGTCGAAAGGATGGCTGGATAACGATGCGATCACCCTTAAGTATTAACCCATCTTCAATGGTTAACTCGTCTCGAAAGTTCCAGAAATCGTGCAGTGCTTCTGGGCATTTTTCTCTCTTATATGGCCATCCTTTGTAATCCATCTCTTTCAGTTTGCTCATGGTGAAAATCATGGACCGTCTCCTCCCGAATCTGCTGCAGTCTCGCTGGCGATGCAGTAAGCGACCTGGTGACATGGTGTATGTCAAACTGAGGTAGCTGGTTGTTGCCAGATGTCTGTTGTGGGTGAGATTCTTGACAAGGCATCAGCAATAGGTACCTCAGCACCTGGCGTTGGGGTCGAAATATCTGAGCACACCGAGGGTGGACACTTCAGCTTTAACTGCATTAAATGCACGATCGTGTTCTGGCCCCCAGATATAGGTTACCTCTTTCTTAGTTACCTCACGGAGAGGAGCAGTAATGGTGGCCAGGGGGGCTGAGTACCGTGTGAGGTAGTTGACCAAGCCTAGGAAACTTTGAAGACTCTTGACATCTTCTGGGGGTTGCATGTTTTGTATAGCTGGGACTTTGCTGTCATCAGGTCTTACACCTTGGGCTGTCCAGGTGTGTCCGAAGAGGCTAATCTCTTCGCTTTTGAATTGCAACTTCTCTTTGTTAAATACTATGCCCTCTTGCTGCGCACGTTCCATGAGGTTGGCTAAATTCTTGTCATGTTAACCTTCTGTAGAGCCAAAGACGAAGGCATCATCTGCAATGCCTGTGACACCCGTGAGGCCTTCGAGGGCTGAGTCGAGCTTCTTTTGGAATATGTCTTGAGAGGGAGACATATAGACCAAAGGGCAGCCTGGTGAAACGAAATCTACCAAAGGGGTTAGAAAAGCTAGTGAGGTAGGAGCTTTATTCGTCAAGTGGGACGTGCCAATACCCTTTCTTAGCATTAACAAGTGTAAAGAACTTGGCATCGTTGAGTTTAGTCACCACTTCATCGATTGTTTTGCAGTAGTGTTGTTCCCTCTTGACCCACTTGTTTAAGTCCCGGGGATCTAGGAATACTCTAAGCTTGGTAATCTCTCCCTTTTCATTTGTTGACTCTGACAGAACTATGCTGTTTACCCAATCTCTAGGTATGTCAACTGGTGTGATGACAACAAGTTCTAGCATGTTGTCGATTTCTAGCCTGTAGAGCTCTCGTAAGTGGACTGATACCGAGCGCGGTGGATGAATGACGAGTTCTGCGTCAGGTTCAATGGTTATATGGTATGGTTTAATTCTGAACTTGCCTAGCCCTTCGAAGCGGTCCTGGTAGTCACTGAGGAGTTCCTCTTTGGTGAGTTGGGTGTGAGATTTGCACTCTGCTGACTATCGGGTGACGGATTTGTCTTGTCTTGTACATTTGATCCCTGTGTAAGGTTGCAGTCAAATTTCACAAGTTCTAAGTCACTGCAAGTTTTGCATCCTAGCATTGCCGGGCCTGTGACTTCGGTAACTTCAAATGACACTGCCTTAACATCACCATTGTGGTGTAGATACAACTGACAGGAGCCAAGACTGTTTATGTGGTGTCCTCCATAAGCTGTGATTTTGCACTGCGGTGGAATGAGTTGTCTTTCTAGGGGCTGTGTAACCACTTTGTCATAGTCCCGCTTGGACATTGCATTCATCTCTGCACCAGTATCTGTCTTACACTTTATTGGTGTGGTGTGCCTGTGGTATGGCTTGGTAGTTAGCTGCATTTCAACTATGGCTTTCTTACCATGTCCTTCCGACTGGATATTATCAATCTCACCTGCACACTTATTTGTGTCCTGACATTGTTCTGCAGTCAGAATCCCTAAGAAAACTCTTTCATCAGGGTCTGGGTCGGTCGGTCGACCTGTTTGTACTCCTTTCCTTTGTGGCCTCTTTGCCCCCAATGCGGCTTACTTTTAGGCTTGTTTTTGCCTTTGCTCAATTCTCTTCTGCCTGGGGAGTTAACTTGGATGGGGTTTGTCATGGCCCGTAATTGGAGTTTAGTAGCTTCCCCCGTACGCGCGATTTCACGAGCCTTCTGAAATGTTACTTTGTTTCCTTCGGCTATACATTTCGGTTATAATAAGAAGCACAGCAAGATGAAGCCTCAGGATTTGACTGCCCAAAAGAACCATGAAGTTTTCTCAGTAAATATCTCTCCCATGAAAAGGATGATATACAATTATGTTATTTGCTGGCCTAGGTCGGTCCGTACTGGGAAAAACCGTGCCTGCGGCCTCGGGCCATACTCGAGACCGAAATGTGCTTCACAACGCCAAACTTGCAATAATATTACTGAGCTAAAACTTTTTGTGTACGACCGTGTATGGCTATGTACACTGGTGTGTGGCCATGTATGCCCGTGTTCGCCCGTGTATGGCCATGTATACCCGTGTATGTCCATGTATACCTGTGTATGGCTATGTATGCCCGTGTATACCCGTGTACGCCCGTGTATGGCCATGTATACCCGTGTATGTCCATGTACACTTGTGTACGGCCATGTATGCCCGTGTATACCCGTGTACACCCGTGTATGGCCATGTATACCCGTGTATGTCCATGTATACTTGTGTATGGCTATGTATGCCCGTGTATACCCATGTACGCCCGTGTAAAGCCTTGCATACCCGTGTATGTCCATGTATACTTGTATATGTCCGTGTATACCCGTGTACGCCCGTGTATAGCCATGTATACCCGTGTATATCCATGTATACTTGTGTATGGCAATGTATGTCCGTGTATAGCCATGTATGCCCGCGTATAGCCATGTATGCCCGTGTATAGCCATGTATGCCCATGTATAGCCATGTATCCCGAGTATAGCAATGTACACCCGTGTATGGCCATGTATACCCGTGTATGTCCGCGTATACTTGTGTATGGCCATGTATGCCCGTGTATAGCCGTGTACGCCCGTGTTTGGCCGTGTATGCCCGTGTATGGCCATGCACGCCAGTGTATGGCCATGTATACCCGTGCATGTCCATGTATACTTGTGTATGGTCATGTATACCCGTGTATAGCTGTGTATGCCCGTGTATAGCCGTGTATAACCGTGTATAGCCGTGTACGCCCGTGTATGGCCATGCATGCCCGTGTATGGCCATGTATACCCGTGTATGTCCATGTATACTTGTGTATGCCCGTGTACACCTGTGTATGCCCATGTACACCAGTGTATGGCCATGTATGCCCGTGTATAGCCGTGTATGCCCGTGTATAGCCGTGTACGCCCGTGTATGGCCATGTATGCCCTTGTATGGCCATGTATACCCGTGTATGTCCATGTATACTTGTGTATGCCCGTGTACACCTGTGTATGCCTATATACACCAGTGTATGGCCATGTATGCCCGTGTATAGCCGTGTACGCCCGTGTAAGGCCATGTATGCCCGTGTATGGCCATGTATACCCGTGTATGAATATGTATACTTGTGTATGCCCGTGTACACCTGTGTATGCCCATGTACACCAGTGTATGGCCATGTATGCCCGTGTATGTCTATGTATACTTGTGTATGCCTGTGTACGCCTGTGTATGCCCATGTACACCAGTGTATGTCTATGTATACTTGTGTATGCCCGTGTACACCTGTTTATGCCCATGTACACCAGTGTATGGCCATGTATGCCCGTGTATAGCCGTGTATGCCCGTGTATAGCCGTGTATGCCCGTGTATAGCCGTGTACGCCCGTGTATGGCCATGCATGCCCGTGTATGGCCATGTATACCCGTGTATGTCCATGTATAGTTGTGTATGCCAGTGTACACCTGTGTATGCCCAAGTACACCAGTGTATGGCCATGTATGCCCGTGTATAGCCATGTATGCCCGTGTATGGCCATGTATACCCGTGTATGTCCATGTATACTTGTGTATGCCCGTGTACACCTGTGTATGCCCATGTACACCAGTGTATGGCCATGTATGCCCGTGTATAGCCGTGTATGCCCGTGTATAGCCGTGTATGGCCATGTATGCCCGTGTATGGGCATGTATACCGGTGTATGTCCATGTATGCTTGTGTATGCCCGTGTACACCTGTGTATGCCTATATACACCAGTGTATGGCCATGTATGCCCGTGTATAGCCGTGTACGCCCGTGTATGGCCATGTATGCCCGTGTATGGCGATGTATTCCCGTGTATGAATATGTATACTTGTGTATGCCCGTGTAAACCTGTGTATGCCCATGTACACCAGTGTATGGCCATGTATGCCCGTGTATGTCTATGTATACTTGTGTATGCCTGTGTACGCCTGTGTATGCCCATGTACACCAGTGTATGTCTATGTATACTTGTGTATGCCCGTGTATGCCTGTGTGTGCCCATGTAGACCAGTGTATGGCCATGTATGCCCGTGTATAGCCCTGTACGCCCGTGTATGGCCATGTATACCCGTGTATGGCCATGTATACCCGTGTATGGCAATGTATACCCATGTATGGCCATGTATACCCGTGTATGCCCATGTATACTTGTGTATGCCCATGTACACCTTTGTATGCCCATGTACACCAGTGTATGGGCATGTATGCCCGTGTATAGCCGTGTATGCCCGTGTATAGCCGTGTACGCCCGTGTATGGCCATGTATGCCCGTGTATGGCCATGTATACCCGTGTATGTCCATGTATACTTGTGTATGCCCGTGTACACCTGTTTATGCCCATGTACACCAGTGTATGGCCATGTATGCCCGTGTATAGCCGTCTATGCCCGTGTATAGCCGTCTATGCCCGTGTATAGCCGTGTACGCCCGTGTATGGCCATGCATGCCCGTGTATGTCCATGTATACCCGTGTATGTCCATGTATACTTGTGTATGCCAGTGTACACCTGTGTATGCCCATGTACACCAGTGTATGGCCATGTATGCCCGTGTATAGCCATGTATGCCCGTGTATGGCCATGTATACCCGTGTATTTCCATGTATACTTGTGTATGCCCGTGTACACCTGTGTATGCCCATGTACACCAGTGTATGGCCATGTATGCCCGTGTATAGCCGTGTATGCCCGTGTATAGCCGTGTACGCCCGTGTATGGCCATGTATGCCCTTGTATGGCCATGTATACCCGTGTATGTCCATGTATACTTGTGTATGCCCGTGTACACCTGTGTATGCCTATATACACCAGTGTATGGCCATGTATGCCCGTGTATAGCAGTGTACGCCCGTGTAAGGCCATGTATGCCCGTGTATGGCCATGTATACCCGTGTATGAATATGTATACTTGTGTATGCCCGTGTACACCTGTGTATGCCCATGTACACCAGTGTATGGCCATGTATGCCCGTGTATGTCTATGTATACTTGTGTATGCCTGTGTACGCCTGTGTATGCCCATGTACACCAGTGTATGTCTATGTATACTTGTGTATGCCCGTGTATGCCTGTGTGTGCCCATGTAGACCAGTGTATGGCCATGTATGCCCGTGTATAGCCCTGTACGCCCGTGTATGGCCATGTATACCCGTGTATGGCCATGTATACCCGTGTATGGCAATGTATACCCATGTATGGCCATGTATACCCGTGTATGCCCATGTATACTTGTGTATGCCCATGTACACCTTTGTATGCCCATGTACACCAGTGTATGGGCATGTATGCCCGTGTATAGCCGTGTATGCCCGTGTATAGCCGTGTACGCCCGTGTATGGCCATGTATGCCCGTGTATGGCCATGTATACCCGTGTATGTCCATGTATACTTGTGTATGCCCGTGTACACCTGTTTATGCCCATGTACACCAGTGTATGGCCATGTATGCCCGTGTATAGCCGTCTATGCCCGTGTATAGCCGTCTATGCCCGTGTATAGCCGTGTACGCCCGTGTATGGCCATGCATGCCCGTGTATGTCCATGTATACCCGTGTATGTCCATGTATACTTGTGTATGCCAGTGTACACCTGTGTATGCCCATGTACACCAGTGTATGGCCATGTATGCCCGTGTATAGCCATGTATGCCCGTGTATGGCCATGTATACCCGTGTATTTCCATGTATACTTGTGTATGCCCGTGTACACCTGTGTATGCCCATGTACACCAGTGTATGGCCATGTATGCCCGTGTATAGCCGTGTATGCCCGTGTATAGCCGTGTACGCCCGTGTATGGCCATGTATGCCCTTGTATGGCCATGTGTACCCGTGTATGTCCATGTATACTTGTGTATGCCCGTGTACACCTGTGTATGCCTATATACACCAGTGTATGGCCATGTATGCCCGTGTATAGCCGTGTACGCCCGTGTATGGCCATGTATGCCCGTGTATGGCGATGTATTCCCGTGTATGAATATGTATACTTGTGTATGCCCGTGTACACCTGTGTATGCCCATGTACACCAGTGTATGGCCATGTATGCCCGTGTATGTCTATGTATACTTGTGTATGCCTGTGTACGCCTGTGTATGCCCATGTACACCAGTGTATGTCTATGTATACTTGTGTATGCCCGTGTATGCCTGTGTGTGCCCATGTAGACCAGTGTATGGCCATGTATGCCCGTGTATAGCCCTGTACGCCCGTGTATGGCCATGTATACCCGTGTATGGCCATGTATACCCGTGTATGGCAATGTATACCCATGTATGGCCATGTATACCCGTGTATGCCCATGTATACTTGTGTATGCCCATGTACACCTTTGTATGCCCATGTACACCAGTGTATGGGCATGTATGCCCGTGTATAGCCGTGTATGCCCGTGTATAGCCGTGTACGCCCGTGTATGGCCATGTATGCCCGTGTATGGCCATGTATACCCGTGTATGTCCATGTATACTTGTGTATGCCCGTGTACACCTGTTTATGCCCATGTACACCAGTGTATGGCCATGTATGCCCGTGTATAGCCGTCTATGCCCGTGTATAGCCGTCTATGCCCGTGTATAGCCGTGTACGCCCGTGTATGGCCATGCATGCCCGTGTATGTCCATGTATACCCGTGTATGTCCATGTATACTTGTGTATGCCAGTGTACACCTGTGTATGCCCATGTACACCAGTGTATGGCCATGTATGCCCGTGTATAGCCATGTATGCCCGTTTATGGCCATGTATACCCGTGTATTTCCATGTATACTTGTGTATGCCCGTGTACACCTGTGTATGCCCATGTACACCAGTGTATGGCCATGTATGCCCGTGTATGGCCATGTATACCCGTGTATGGCCATGTATACCCGTGTATGGCAATGTATACCCATTTATGGCCATGTATACCCGTGTATGCCCATGTATAGTTGTGTATGCCCATGTACACCTTTGTATGCCCATGTACACCAGTGTATGGGCATGTATGCCCGTGTATAGCCGTGTATGCCCGTGTATAGCCGTGTACGCCCGTGTATGGCCATGTATGCCCTTGTATGGCCATGTATACCCGTGTATGTCCATGTATACTTGTGTATGCCCGTGTACACCTGTGTATGCCTATATACACCAGTGTATGGCCATGTATGCCCGTGTATAGCCGTGTACGCCCGTGTAAGGCCATGTATGCCCGTGTATGGCCATGTATACCCGTGTATGTCCATGTATACTTGTGTATGCCCGTGTACACCTGTGTATGCCCATGTACACCAGTGTATGGCCATGTATGCCCGTGTATAGCCGTGTACGCCCGTGTATGGCCATGTATACCCGTGTATGTCTATGTATACTTGTTTATGCCTGTGTACGCCTGTGTATGCCCATGTACACTAGTGTATGTCTATGTATACTTGTGTATGCCCGTGTATGCCTGTGTATGCCCATGTAGATCAGTGTATGGCCATGTATGCCCGTGTATGGCCATGTATTCCCGTGTATGGCCATGTATACCCGTGTATGGCCATGTATACCCATGTATGGCCATGTATGGCCATGTATACCCGTGTATGTCCATGTATACTTATGTATGCTCGTGTAGACCTGTGTATGCCGATGTATGCTTGTGTTTGCCCGTGTACACCTGTGTATGCCCATGTACACCAATGTATGGCCATGTACGCCCGTGTAAATCCATATATGCTTGTGCATGCCTATGTACCTCAGTGTATGGCCATGTATGCCCGTGTATGGCCATATATGCCAGTGTATGCCTATGTACTTTTTTGGTACACCGTATTAGAGCATGGTAAACCACTATATGATACTTACACTACGTATCTACGCTCTCCTGGTGACTAACCGCTGGCCAAAGAGCCTGAGGACGCTGGGTACGAGATTGTCTTTTTCATATAAGGAGCTGCGATGGAAATAACTGCGGTCTTGTGACACTGTGGGCTCGAACTAAGGTGTGATGTCACGTACATTAGCAGCCGCTGCTCGTTTACCGAGTCAACAAGCTTGATTTGAGGAAGTTAACCGCTTTAAAAGCGTTTCTCCGAGCCATTTTTCTCTGCAAAAGCATCATTACGCTAGAATGTGGGTAAAGGCAAGCCTCTCAAAGAAAACAGAGGTGAGAGGTGGTTTCATGCTGACTGAGACGCCAAACTTGCTTCGTAGGCAATATGGCGGTTCACGATTGAAGCTGTCTCTCTCGTCATTTTGTGGTGGGACTCCAGGACCTACCAAGGCAATTTGGGCTAGTCTTTGACTGGTAAAACGATCAATGGATGGCATTTTTTGCTGGTAGCACTGGGTGGCTCGACATTTATAAAAAAAATCTTCGAAATAGGAAATTCAGGAGTTCTATGCTCGAAGAATGGCTGAATTTCCCAGAATTCTTTTCGGGCGTGAACAAGGCAACTTGAGATACGCGAGACTTGCTCCAATAAAATGGCTAAAGCGTAGCCCCGCGGAATAAGTGAGAGGAAAATTTCCATCTAGATACCAAGGTCAGGCCTTAAAGCGCACCTAAACCCAAAAATTGTTGTCCCTAAAATAAATCTTTGCACCGGTTTGAAACGAATTGCTCCTTTTTTTTTTACCAAATCTTGACTAGTTATTTTGACTTTTCCAGGGTGTTAAAGTTGCAAAATCTAGCTGGCCTTCGTCTGCCCTACGACCGAGTCAGAAGGGGCTTGGGTCTATTCTCGATTTGACGTCACAAACTGATTTACATCGCATTAAGTCTTTGTAAACATGCATGCAAAGAAGTTTGTGACGTCAAATCGAGAATAAACCCAAGCCCCTTCTGACTCGGTCGTGGACAGACGAAGGCCAGATTTTTTTCATAGCGGAAGCTCGGCAAAGGAAAAGCCTAACCCCAACCTTAACAATACCTTTGGGCTTGAGTTAAGACTAGCCATTGCCTTTTGTTGGCGGTGTCAAATACCCAGGTCATGTGATGTAGAATATTCCCTTAAGCGGGACGAATGAAGAGAAAATATATGAACTTTTAGAAAGAAGAAACTGGTAGTCTTTACACTAGAGACAAAATAAACTTAGCAATATTTCAAATCAAGTAATTTTTTGATACTTCAGGTAAATTTTTCCGACTTAACGCTTCAAACACAAGTGATGTTTTTAATTTCAAGATAAACGTAAGTTGATTTTCCCACGCACTTAATTAAGGTTGACAGACAGGCTTTCCCTACATCAAAGCTCAAGAAATCGCAGGCCTTCTCAGGCCTTCGCAATCAATTCATTTCGGTGACGTAGCCGAGGCGATCCGAAACGAATTGACCGAGAAGAAACAGAGAGAGGCCTAGGAACTAGGCAAGGTTAAAACATAGCCCGCCTTTACATGCAACTCACCTAAGCGGGCTAGTCAGTGGGCTATTTTAGGGCGGCCGTGAGAACAGCAAACAAGATAGCGGACGAAGGTAATTCAATTTGTTGATCGCTCGTTCCGTTAGCGGCCGCTTTTTAGTGTGTAGGGTCGTTATTTTACACTCTGGTAATTGACCGTTGTCACCAGGGGCAGTTAACTTCAAAAGCTTACCTGGAATGTATCGCTGCTTTCACGGTCTTCTCACCTCGGCGAACCGTTTACATGGCAAAAAGATAGCCCGCTTAGAAGGGTGTCCCGGGCAAGTAGACAGGGTGCCCCAGGAAGGCGGCCTACCCTGTGTAGCATGTAGACGCTTCAATGCGTTTTCTAAAGAAACGTATGAAAAGTTGGCCCTCCCAGAGTAGCACGGTTAGCCGGGGCACCCTCCCTCTATGTAAACAGGCCCTAAATCACTTGCTAAGGGCCTGCCTTCCTTTGTCCGTCATCTTGTTTGCTGTTCTCACGGCCGATCTAAAAATAGCCCACTGACTATCCCGCCTAGGTAAGTTGCATTTAAAGGCGGGCTATGTTTTAACCCTCCTTGTCGGGAAACTCGGTTAGCCGGGGCACCCTCCCTCCATGTAAACAGGCCCTAAGTTGTTATCGGACAGTTTGTTATCGGACAGTGTGCTAAACCAATCACATTCAAAGTAGTATTTTAAATCAACCAATTACATTCAAAGTTGTAGTTTAAATCAACCAATCACAACCTTGGTTTCAATCACCATACATTTTGATTATAGTCAATTTCAGATCGTCATTAAACAATTTACGCTTCCTTTGCCAGCTTTTAATGCAAAATGTCCCTTCTTTTATAACTTGGCTCTTCTTCTTTTCTCGGAAATGGTAATTTTTATTTTTGGGTAATTAGAATTCGTGTCGTCCAATTCGATCTGTAATCATACTCGTAATAAACAAATCGAACTCCCTCTGCGCGGTCGTCCGATTTGGTTATCCCTCGTATGATTACAGACCGAATTGGACTCCACTCAGTCCTATTACCATTTGCACGCGGAAAACGCTTTGATTTGGACAAGTTTGGCCATTAACTTAGTCCCATATTCATGGTGGCTTTGAAGGGACATGCTTAATTTTTTTTTTGAAGTGATGATACTTACGACTTATGATATGTTTTAACCCTATACTTGCTACTTGCGAGTTATAGAAGGCCATGTGACACTGGGTAGGCGTGGTTTCCTTCATAAACAACATGGTGTCTACGGTTCTGCATTTCTCCCACTTTTTTTGGAATTGAAATGCATGTCCCTTCAAAGTCACCGTACATGTTCCGTATTCCTTAATTGTTGTTGCGGTACCAAGTTGCCATGTCACGAACTTCAAATAATCGTTCGAATTGTTCAAAAAGATGACTTTCTGAGCGATGGGTATTTTCACGTGTTTGCGACATCCGATGAGGACTGGAACTAGTTTTGTCGTTCCCAGTGCAGCGCGTTTTTTTACTTTCGCTGTCGTGGCTTAGGCTGCAAAACATCACTTTTCTCACTGCCACTGGTAGTCAGTCGGTTTTTCACCGCCGTCCGTGGCGTGATCAGACGAAAATGGGTACACATGAACTGGGATCAGTCACAGTAGTTATTTCGTTTTAGACCTAAGGTAGGTCCTTAAACGATATTGGACTGTTGGTGGGTAAATACTCTAACTTTGGATTTGCACTGAGCTGTCAATGTGGCGGCAGATGTTGAGGGAGAAGCGATGTTCACTTTCAAGGTTTCTAAGTGGGGTCGTACACAAAAATCAACAATAGCTATAGACGGTAAATTAATTTGCAGACGAATTTGATAATCGCACAATAAACTGTGATCAAGATTAAGTATGCCTCGAAAGTTAAAAAAACTGTTCTAAACTACGATCATTCATAGTAATTATTTCGTTTTAGACCTAAGGTAGGTCCTCAAGAAGGGTAAATATCACAGCTTTGGAATATTCACGCTATAGTTAAATATTTCGTCATGCGCCTGATTTACATTTCTTCGCCAGACAACCGATGATACAGCTTAAAATGAACGCATGCTGCCCTTCCACATACAAGTTTAAAACGCTAAGCTTGTAACGTCTGCATTTTATGGGTTTTCACACATTTACAGTATTTACGAGTTTGTTATAAACAGCAAATTCAAGTTTAGTGTTAGTGTTAGGATTTTTCCCAGCCACAGCAGGTGATATGAAGATATGATAATTAGGTCACACTTGAGAGTAAGATCATTATTTATTTAAGAATCAAATCTGCCTCCAAAATGTTCAGGCGTAATATAAAACATAATATAAACTATGTATAAAATAAAACATTAAAATGGCTTTAGATGTCGACTCAAGCTAAGGTGCTCCTCATATGAGCCCGGTTAACCGGGCTAGCCCGGTTCCCGAGATCTCGCCTTACCACTAAATGCTTTGTAAAAATTTCTACGTGTTCATATGAGAGGGCGGGCTGGCCCGGCTGCCGAGATTTCGGTCAGTTTTTCCAACCGAGATCTCGGTAACCGGGCTGGACTTTTTGCCATATGAACACTCCAGCCCGGTTAATTCAATTAATTTACTCCCGTTTTTCACGTTACCATGTTCAGCCTCCAATAGCGTAGCTTCATTTTCTGTATATAAACTATACACAACCCAAAATTCCTCGATTCGCTCCGACGAAGGGCTAACGCTCGAAACGTCAGCTAATCTAATCCCTGTACGGTGGTCAATTTACATTATCAACTCCGTTGATAAACCAAATTTTCGTGTTTCACTCCCCCACCGACGCAGCACCACAGTTTCTTTAGAAACTAATCCCCTTTATTAACTTTTTAAATATATCTTTGTTGTTATCAAAAATGAGGTTACTTGTGCTTTGGGTTATCGAATCCGTCCTTACGACATCGTTCGAGTTGTTACTTTCTATCAAACGCGGTTTATTCAGCGAAAAACTCGCCTGAATGCGGGGCTATTTAAATCTGAGGGTTGTGCCTTGGATTTATGGAAACGCAAATAATGACGCGAATGCGCTGACTTTCACATGAGCGCGCAAATTTAAGGACGATACCTCCTAATACGAAGATATTTTTTCACGGATTATCACTATACAAAAAAGTAGATATTGGTAAGGGCCATTGAAAATTGAAAAGAAAATTGGGGGTAACCACGCATTTTTCAGAGATAATTGAGTCTAAAGATTAAAGATTTTTTCGAAAAAAAGAAAAGATGAAATATTTCTCTGAACTTATCCTTAGAATTCTCGTTTACATATACCAAAACAACAACAAACCACAAGCTTTGAAACACATAACTGAACTGGTGATATAAAAAATTCTTTTTAAGTGGTATTTATTACAAAATCATTGCACTGGAGCCATTTTTGGCCCTGACTGCTCTCTTCTAGTTGAGCAAAAAAACAGGCTAAATATATTTTGCGATCTATGAAAAAAATGACCATGTGTTGAGTAGTCTTACCTCTTTCGTTTTGTGAGGTAAAAAGTGGGGGTCACCACGCGTTTTTTAGAGCTATATTGGTTATTTCACTGTTTTGGGGACTCGAGACAATTTTTGCTCTTCCCCCTCCCCTGTAAGTTAAATTTTTGCATATCTTTTCCTTGGGCCTGCTGGGATATGCGGTATGGCGACACCTGCTGGAACAGAAAGTTTTCTTGATTCTTCGGGAATTAGAGGACATTTTTTTCAATGAAGATGGCTTTGAATGTTCAGAACAAATTCAAAGACGTTTTGAGATGAGCATTTTGCGTAAATTACAAAGTTTTTTGCTGTATAACGTACACTTTTGGGCTCTGGCGAAGTGGAAATAGACAAACACGGAAGTACGTAAGATCGCCTGTTGTAGTTTTGTCAATTTCGTAGTTCAGTGTTTCTTGTGGTTGTAGTATTTGTCTGGAAGGAGCTTTGAAATGCAAAAAAACTACGCAGTTTGAGAGCCAGTATTCGTGATTCCTTGCTTCTGATTTTCGCAGCCCGTTATTCAGGCAAATTAAGTTCAAGCTTTTCATCAGTTACGAAGTTAAATTGTGTTATGTTTAAAGCTTTTATCTTACTTTCGATGAAAACATCTTTCTTTTTATTATTGTTGAAACAGTAATAAAATAAAAGAATAAAACTGAAACGGATTTGTTGTGTATTAAACCGTGATGTGTAGCACATAACTTTTACAAGCGATTCCTTTGAATTACGTTGAACAGGGATATGTTTTGATTAAGGCTATGTCTACACTATACCGGATAGCATTTTATGCCGTTGTGAAAACTACTACGACCTGGTGTGAACGGCAGTGGCCCAAAACCGCCGCTATCTTTCCACCAGAATCTAATTTTTGCTCCTCGTTGTTGATTTCCGTTTCGGTTCGATTCTTTGTTCACACTACTCCAGAAAGTGTCACGAAAACCTATCCGATATGTGACGATTCACTTTCAAGACCGCAGCGGCCCAGCATCGCTCCGACGCAAAAATCGTGCCGAAATCATCGTTTTGAATGTGAACAAAAGCCCTATCCGATATGGTTTTCGTGCCGGCACAAGAGCTATCCGGTATAGTGTAGACATAGCCTAAGCTTATATTATTTGCCACTTCACTTCGCTTGCTTTTCTGTGATTCAGCGTAATCACATAAAACACACCACAATAACGCTTTCGTTTACGGCATTTTGGTGGAGACAGCCTGTTGCCAATCCTGTAAAGCTATCCGCTAAACCATCAAAAACATCAATCTTCTAAGAAAATCGCGCGAGTAATCGCGCGAGTCAAGATGGTTGCGTGGTGTTGCAGAACGTATGCGCACTAGCAATAGTGGCACCGTCCTTAACCAGAGTTTGTAGAGGGGACCCTCTACAAACTCTGCCTTAACTTTATAAAAAAAGGTCTCCTAATAGCGTCAAACAACAACACATTCTCTATTTGTTTTCACAGATGGTACTCGTATCGCCAAACTGGTAATGCTCTTTCTGCGAATCTGTTGACATAACTTTTTTTGAAACGCAAAATATGAAGCACGCGCTGATTTTAACTTGAACGCCTGAACGGGCTCAAATTGGTACTGCAAATTTAACTTTTAAAAGCGTCTCATTATAGAGTCAAACAATATCGAGTTTACTTTTCTATTTGTTTGTGTAAGCGGTAATCTATCACAAAACTGTATTCAAAAACTCGCACCTCTTACAGATTCAAAATGTCTCTGCAAATCTGTTCCTGCAGACTACGGGTTATCTAAAACCATTTCAAACTATTTCTTATTCTTCCAACGGGTGTCAATTGAAAGGCGGCACTTTATTGGGAAGGTGCTACCTTTTTTAACTCACACCCGTCTAGAGAAGACGTAAACCTTTTTTTTTTTTTCGGTGAACGCGACATTCTGCTGAAAGCGCACACGAGTCTTTTCGAGGTTTTCGTCTTTAATGTAGTTAAAATTTCTCTTCTTCGCTAAGACCGCGCGTTACAAATCCACTTTTCTAGGGACACGAACCGTTCACCGTATTCATGACAATTATTCTGTGTTCACGGAGCAACCGTGAAGGTGAGACCTTTTCCTTCTATTGTTTGCTTTGCTTTGAATTTTAAACCGGCAAAGCGGACAGACACTTACAAGGGAGGTGTGACTTTTTCAATCGATTGTCCACTCTTTTCGTTTCAGTTTATTAACCCCACTGGTTTGAAAGAAAAACATGCACGGCGTTTCATCTCGTTAAAATGTCTAGAGTTTTAAACGCTTCAATTCGGAATGAAACACCTAATAATCACAAAATCATAACCAAAAGCGGTTGTTGAAAGAAGGTAAGCGCTTCGCAAGTTTCATTTTAGCTTCCGTTTCCCATGCAGACAAACTTTCACCCTCTCCTGAGAAACGAATAAAGATAACAATTTATTTGCGTAACAATTATTTCTGTGGCGCGAGATTTGAACGAATTTCTCTGAAAATTAAGCGCGTTAAAAGCGCGAGAACTCGACCGGTGCAATTGTTGAATCACTAGATCAAGTGTGCCAGAGTGTGTGTCGCAAGCAAAACTTTTGCTTACGCAGAACGAAACGAATTTAAAAAACCATGAGAATTAAACTAGTGCGATTGTTGAAGCAATGATCACCTGAATGATTTTATTACTTTTCTGCATTGATATCCGATCAACTCAGCTGGAGTATGCCTCGCGAACAGAACTTTCGCTCACCCCTCACCCCAGCTTTGTTGGTTTCGTCGTGCCATATAAGCTCTGTCCCTCCCCCAGGGTGCAAATTGCTCCTTACTGCGGTTCTCGCCAAAGATTCAAGTCTCCCGCGTGAAGAGTAATCGGAAATTTTGAATTTCCCTCGCGTGTTAAAAGTCATTGTTTGCAGCCTAAATCGTTTTTGACCATACACGAAGACGATTAACTATAACAATACCTATTGTTTGCGAATTATATTTGAGCCGCTTTTCTTGACACGTTGGAATGTCCAACTGGATAAGCAAGCATATAGGAGCTACGCCCTCATCAACCAGAACTATCTGGCACTGGACGACCTCTTAGATACTTCCCTAAGCTAGTGTCAACACACAAATGTCCACCGAGAGGAGAATGGGGAGGAGGTGAGTCGTTCCTTTAAAGGCCTTATCGTCCTTCTTGAGTACTGTCTTGGCCAAACAATCAGCACAAATGTCATCTCAAATTCTCTTTAGTCTAGAAAAGCAACTCTTTAATTTTGCACAGGGGAATATATGAAGTTTTATGAGCAAAATGAGGCCAGTTAAGTATTTCAGGGAAGTCAACAGCAGTTCTAAAATTTATACGATAAAGATTCTGTCCTTTATAGGGCTTTATTTTGTCTTTCTACTTTATTTTGTGTTCCCAAATTAGTATGGGATTTTTCCCCAGGCTATGTGGCATTGACACGTTAATAAACTTTCTATCTATCATTTAAAACTGCGTAATCTCAAAGTTTTTCTGTTTAATCAGCTTTATTATCGGAGTCCCTTGTCTAGCGGTACTATAGATTTGAATATAGCAGAACAAAAAAACTGCTCTTCTCACCTAATTACTTTCGGAGATGAATGTGTATCAAACACAGATCATCAACGAGTTGGATGTTTTAAAAATAAATCACCACTAATTTCCAGCCAAGAAAGAGCATGCACTGATGACGCACTGAAAATAATTCCTCTCAAATTTAAAAACAGACAAAACCTTTTACTATTAAAACAAACAAAACACCATTTTCAATTAGTGCTTCTTTAAGAAAGAAAAATGCATAAGCCTTGTCTATTTATCTTCGGTTATTTAGGCCGCACGTTTCTACAAGCAACGCAAACCCAAGCTAAGCGGAAACATCAGAGTCAAATCGTTCTGACACAGTCATGAAAGAGCAGCGAAGTCGAAACAGCTGTATTAATCTAATAAGCCATTTTGGAAGTGCATTAACTGCGTGTTTGACGCCATGCTGTTCCGGTTTTCTTTCGCCTCGACCATTTCTCGGGAAAACCGTAATTCACTTGTTACGCCGCTGAAAAGCTTTTCTTGTTGAGTTGCTTGAATATGACGTGTAAATCACCAATTAAAGATACTTATTTTTGCAAGTAAATCATTTGCCTAATTGAAGTTCAGAAAGATAATCGATTTTATCCATTGGAATGGTAATTTGCAAGGAGACATAAATGTGATCTACACCTCGTACTGATCCTGAGCGCAGTAAATTTGCCAGGAAATTTCTGATTGATAGTTGACCTATCAGTTTTTCATTTTCATTTTCTGGTCACAGATGAGTTTTAAATCCGCTAACAATTTCTTGTTTTACCACTTTTACTTTAATTTTCGCACGAAGTCGTAACTACCACTTAAATAAAAAAAACTGGTTTATATATAGTTTTCGACTATTCATGAAATTCGACGACAACGGCAAGTCTAACTTAGGTTGCCAGATTACAAATTTATTTTGATAACATCTGAGAATTTCAGTTGGAAGAACTCGGCAAATGGAAATGAATATCATTGTGATATCTGCCGATAAATAACGCTTTTTTTTTTTTACAAGAGTGTTTAGTTATGAAGACAACTACAAGCCGGAATTCAGTATTTCATAGAGTACCTTACAGTTTTGTCTCGTCGTGATAAACATTGGTGTCTCTCACGCAGGTATCGTTTCTTAGCGTTTTATCAGCTGAGCTTGATCCCCAAGAACGATCCCGTATTCCACCAGTGAACAGAGCTTGAAAGCTGCGTCGAAATGTTCGCATCCTCCATGCATATAATAACGGATTGAGCGCCGAGTTACTGTACACAAAGGGAATGGAAAATCGGTAGCAAGCGATGTACCATTTTTTACGCGTGCACCTCTTGCAGTATCTGCCAATGATAGTAAAAGACCAGAAGGGAAGTAGGGACAGAACGAAGATCACGATAATCAACGTGGCAGTTTTCATCAGCTGTGTTTGTAGCTTTACCGATTGTTTGTTCATTTTGTCTTTTTGCCCTCGCATCGAGCCACTCGGCGAAGCTTGTTTACTTGCACCTCGATGCAGCCGTTTTGTTTTGCTTTGCATCAGCCAGTAACAAGCGCAGTATGTAAAGCACACCGTGATCAGGGGAACGACGAATGCAATATAGAGAAATATCACATCATACAGATCCCGTGCAATGACCAATTCCAAACAGCTGGTAAGAATTGCCAAAAGCCAGCACAAAACGCATCCGAGCACCGTCTTTTTTATGGTTACAGAGAAACGATAGACGTACGGAAAGGCCACGGCTATGAAGCGTTCGACCGCAAACATGGTCATGATAAAGACGCTGGCACGCACGGTAACTTGCGAAATGATTTTGGCTTGGAGCATGACTTTTCGGATGGCGAGTCCTTCCAGAATATGCGATATCCCTACGTCGACCGCTGTTACGCATCCCGTCAGAAGATCTGTAATACCCAACGCAACGACGAGAACGGCGGTCGCGTTGCGAAACGTCTTCAGCGGATCCTTGTAAATTGTGAACAGGAGCAAACCGTTAGAGATCGATATCAAGAAGGCGAATAAAAGCAGTATTGCCCCATTGGCGATGAAGATACGAGAATTGAATTCTTGACTCAGACTGGAATTCATGTCTGTAGTGAGCCTGCTGGCGCTGCTATAATCGATGTATGCTCTCGAGAGGGAAGGTCCTGTTGAGGTGTAGTTGCTGACTGTCAGTTTTAAAGGTTTCGAGATCAGACTGATGAAAAATGTCAAAAGCTCCGAGTGACGCGATGCTCAGTGCTAAA
This sequence comes from Pachyseris speciosa, assembly GCA_016490735.1. NCBI lineage: Eukaryota > Metazoa > Cnidaria > Anthozoa > Scleractinia > Pachyseridae > Pachyseris > Pachyseris speciosa. Next base: position 330,796 of record JAEMWC010000733.1, read on the forward strand.
AGGCGATATTTATACTCTGTTCATACGCTGTTATCATGATGTATGGCGAATTAACTCCTCATTACCCAAGTAAACCACCGCTATATATTTCACGGACAGGCTCTGGTTATACTTTGAAAGGCGAACAGGTGAAAGAAAAAAAAAAAAACGACCAAGTTACAAGAGTTTACTCTGTAAATTTATGCTGCAAAACAGGAAATTTTCTGACAACAATTGTTCTCCATGTTTTCGTATTTTTCAAAAAAAATATAATTTCCATCCGGCTCGGAAACAGCGATCGCTCATTTAATTAAAAATTGTTGAGTTCCAAACAAGTTTTACGGCCGAAAACTCGAAAAGTTAGTTCCGAGAAATATCGCCATTTTTTAAACTAGGGGGCGCACAATGGATCAGAATGATTGATTCATTCGAAAGACTGCTAATAAATGGGCGAATGTATACGTATATTTATTAAAAAAGATAATGGGTAGAGTGCATGGTCTTGATAAAAGAAAAAAGCACTGAGTATCGTTGACCAAATGAACGATTATTACAAAAGTAAACTAATGTAAGAGTTAACCGAAATTTATGGTTGTTCCAAATTGAAAGTAGCAACACTTTGCTTTAATTACTGACTTCTAGTAGACGGCAATTGTTGTTTAATTTGTTGCAGCAAGACCGTATTGAAGTTTTGTTTTACGGAGAAATTGAGGTGCAGTGTAATTGTCTGAAAAACTAATGATATAACATCATCGTAAATCAGCTGGAAATAAATTGACTTTAAGACTAAGAACTGTGAACTAGTATTCATTTTGCCAAAAATAATAATAGGGCGAAGGCATGGTTTCTTTGGCGTCCCAACTAGTGATAAAAATTATATAGCGCTTCATGCAATTAAGACTCTATTCTCTTCCACAGTTGTGTACAGCGGTCCTAACGACGAAGGTAGCTGACCGAGCTTGATCGACAACATTTTTCACCGACATTTGTAATACATCATTTTGCCAACTAATTTGAATTTTCAGACGCGTTATTGGATCTGACTACACTCAATATGCGTCGGTGTTGATCCCGACTGAAATAAAAGACTATTCGGATTCGGATTTCCGAGCTCACAGTTTGGGCTAAGTGTCGCGTTCTTTGTTTGTTTTTTTTTTTCCTTTTTTTCTTTCTCATTTTCATCTGTTACCTCCATGCAAAGTATTTGCGTGTCACGTTTGTCTGAAGATGGCTATCGTGTAGAGCATTTTTTTTCTGTGTTACTAACAAGGCAGGGTTTAAGAACAGGCTGGTTTATTTATTTGCATTACAACAGCATCTCAGTGTGAATAAATTGATTCGCCGCCTAATTCTCGTATTGAAAGACAGGCCATTTTTCCGGCAACGTGTGATCTATTGAATAATTTAACTTTAAAGTAAGACGGCTGTCCAATTTACTTTGTTCTTCTTTCGTTAAGCCATTATACCACAGCCTTCTATGTTGTTTTGTCAGACACGCCTGGTAAGGACTACAGGAGGTAGGGTGGCCGAGCGGTTAGAGCGCTGGACTTGATGAAGGTGACGGCCCCGATTTCAAGTCCGGGTCTAGCTCGGCCACACTTGTAAATAGTCAACTGGTCTACCTCCTGCCAGCTGGGATTCTCAACCTGTTACGTTTAATGTGTTTATGTTCGGAATTTTGCAATTATCGCCATTTTTTTTCCTTTAGGGATTTTACGTCATATCACTGTATTTGAGCCGTGTCGCCTCTAGTCACTCGACACCAGTTTCCCACTCGCACCTGACCGAGCTTAATTTTTTTCTAGTATTCTGTTTAGATTTAGTTTTCGTAGCTTACGGTTATGTAATTCGTTTTCTTCGCCACTACGCTGTTACTTGTATGTTAGCCTTTTCTTTTGCACAACTGGTTGTGTCCTTCATCTATCACTGTCCCTGTTGTTTTTCCGCTGATTAGAACTTGAACGTTTTCTCCGCGGCGGAACGCAGTGACAAAGCAGAGAATTTGAATTATTCGTTCAATGTATTTGCTCGACCCCACTAGCCTTTGTGTGCTATAAATACTGCCGAGGGTAAATAACGGTCATTTATTTATTTTATTTACTTACTCAAGTTTACTGCTGTGAATATACTCGTCTTTGGATTATTTTACATCTATACTCAATAATAAAAGTAAGAAAGATAATGTGGGGCAAAGAAGGACCAAAGCGATTTTATTTACTCGCTTTATAATTTTGATGTGATTTTAGCTCGAAAAAAACTTTTAGTGTCGTAGCATAAGCACAATTTTTCAAGAGCTCTATTGCGCGTGCACCAGGTTAACACGTATACCCACGTATACGTCATAAGTGGGCTGAGTTTGTTGGTTCTCTACACTCCTCTGAGAGGTTTTTCTCCGGGTACTCCGGTTTTCCCCTCTCCCCAAAAATCAACATTTCATTTGATTTATTTAGAGTTAATTTGATAAAGTCTCCCCAGTTAGTAAAGCATCTGTGCTTGGCTAAATAGATTTGAGACTTAAATAAAGTGATAATGACGATGATGATGATGATGATGATGATGATGATGATGATGATGATGATGATGATATTATTATTAGTGGCCATGACCCCATCTTAGTCACTTTTAGGCAAATGTAATTTTCGCGATTCCAACTTAATCAGTTTCTGTTTATGTATCTACCTTATAAAGCCTTTTAAGTAGGTCATCCCAAAATTAATTGACACATTTGTTAAACTAAATGTAGAACACTTTACTTTTCACCTACAGTACAAACATTCTGGTACATTTACTCCCCAAATCTCGAAAGTGTGCGACCCCATTATTGTAACTTTATTGAAAATTCAACCCCATTATAGTCAATCCAGTCGTGAAAATGCGACCCCATCCAGCGGCACATCCCCTTTAGCCTATTACTAGAAATTCTCCACCCCTTCCCCGACCCCCCTGGGCATATGGCAAAAACCCAAATGTCACGTTTGATTAAATTAGTTATTTGTCTGTTAAGAAACATTTTTGGAGGAGCGCTTTTTTCAGCATTCCCATGCCTTTCTGTTACAAATATCACGTTTCTGGGGCTACAACCTATTTTGCCTGACTTTTTAGACATAGCATTTATGGAAACAATTAAGCACCAAACTTCGTTGAAAATAGTTAATGTTAATCACTGACTTGTAATATATAGACGGTTCTTTAAGACGTTTCGGCTAACTCTTAAGCTATTTTCAACGATCACATCTCCTGACTACAGCTATTCCATATTTAACAACATTAAAGCACCAAACTTCTTAACTTTTTTACAACTTACATGGCAACAGTTTGATATAAAATTTGATTGTTCACGTAAACTTGATTTTTCCAAGGCAACGGAATTTTGACAGCCATGTCAAAATTCGAATTTTTTTCAATTTTTTCTACCCAAAAAATTCGTTTGCTATCGCAATCTTTTCATTTTTACACCATCGCATTGTTTACTTTTCTTATTGATCAATTTGGATGGTTTTTTGAGGGCTTGGAGAAATCGGCGAGAAATTCAAGATGTTGGTCTTTGTGTTTTAAATAGAATTATATAGGTAAAGACATATGTTTATTCCTGGTACTTAGTCCAATCCAGATATAAAATAGTTGAATGAAAACTAACAAGAAATAAGAAAAACACGTATTTTACAAAACTGACACCAAGGAAATTGGCTACTATTTCAACGAGGCAATAAAACCAATTAGCCTTTCACAGGACTAGAGGACAAATTATGGAAAATTTTCGTAGAAATATAGGTGGGTACAAAGATAGAATAATTTACCAAGTGGTTTAGTGAATTCAAAATCATTTAGAGAGTGTTTAAAAAGTCTACCCATAGTTGTGTACAAAATCAGCCGCATTGTGAATAATTAGATATGTACGGTGCATTTGTAGAGGTTGGTATTTAAAACTGGTAACTGGTAACTCATGAATCCTCTTCGAAAAGCTCAGAGGAGCTTGCTAAGATCTCCAGCCATTGTGTGAATCTGTGAGGCTATATTCCTGAGATTTGAATTAGAACGTAAATACCACAGGTACATAAAATTAAAATCAATAAACCTAACTCCTTTCATTGTTTGTATGTATTACTACTACCTTTTATTACTTCCCTAGGCCATTGCAAACCTAGTCTAGTCTCCGATGTTTCTCATATCCACTAAACCAACATTAATCGTAGCATGAATGATGCATGAATGATGTATGTATGCACTGAGCTGTCAATGTGGCGGCGCTGTTAAGGGACAAGCAACGTTAATTTTCAAGGTTTCTAAAGTGGGGCCGTACACAAAAATCGACAATGGCTAGACCGTAAAATACCATAATCGCACAATAAACTGTGATCGAGATCCTCTGCCAAGGTATGCCTCGAAAGTCAAGAAAAACGTTCTAAACTTCGATCATTCAGAGTAATTATTTCGTTTTAGACCTAAGGTAGGTCCTGAAATGATGTCTATAGACAGCTGATGGGTACTGAAATATTCCAGCTTTGGAATATTCACGCTGTAGTTAAAGATTACATCATACGCCGATTCACATCGAAATGTAGCTTAAAATCAACGCGCTGTAGTTCAATACACTAGTATAAAACACTTTAAATGAGTATAAGCGCATTAGATCATGTATTTTTAATGAATTTTGCGCTATATAAGTAACAATTTTATTTATTTTATGAGCTTTAACCCATAGTTTGTTTGTTTGTTTCACCCATAGTGCGAGTTTGTTATAAGTAGCAATTCCGCTCATCTAATTCAAGTTCAGTGTTAGGGTTTTCCCCGGCTCCAGAAGGGCATGAAAATATGATAATTAGACCACCGTGAAACACTTGAGAGTATAATTTTAAAAATAAATCAAGAATCAAATGTGCCTTCAATATTTTCATTCTTAAATGAAACATAAAATGGCTTTAGATGTCGAGTCAAGCTAAGATAAACGAACCCAATATTAACAATTAGATCATGAGCTCGAGATTTCTATGACGTCATAGCTAGGATTTTGATTTTGCTCAGGTAGAATTTTGCTAGGATCTTGGTTTGTTGACATAGATCGAGTAAAATTACAAATTTCTGTGATAAAAAATACACACAAAAGCAAACAATAAGTTTCCCTAAATAAAAAAGTTTATTCAGCCTGTACCTATGCCTAGAAAAGCAAACGCATTCAATTAGTAAGCTTAAATGTACGCGAAGGCGAACAAAGAGAATCTTACGAGTTACTTTGAAGCACAATTCATTTGCCCCGTTTCTTGCAAATTTCGCTAAAATTGCTTTGAATAGAATGAATCGGTGAATTAAAGATAAAGCACCGTAAAAATTCACATTCAAACCTGTAATTTTTGGGAAGGTGAATTCCAAGAAGCGCCCAACGATTCGGAGAAAGTCTAAAATTCTGGCGATGACTTGTGATTATTCCGGGAAGATACATTTTCGTCTGCCTCGCTAAAACCACTATCTGTCCTCGAAGAGGGATTTCTTCGCTATGAACTGACCAATTCCCACTGTTCTAGATGTCGAGTGTTCCTTAGAACCTTTTTCTTTCGATTTACTGTTTCAAAAAGGAAAACGATGCGGAGAAAAACTAAAATTCTTGCGATGACTTGTGATTATTTCGGGAAGATCCATTTTCGTCTGCCTCGCCTCGCTGAAACCAAGAAATCCAAGAGGGATTTCTTCGCTATGAACTGACCAATTTCCACTGTTCTAGCTGCCGAGTGTTCCATAGAACGTTTTCTTCCGATTTACTGTTTCAAAAAGCTTCTAAGACCTGCATACCTCTATCTTGAAAATTCACCCGGGCAACAAGCGGCCGCCATTTTTATTTGAAATTTGATCTAAAACCTTTCTCTCTACCACTCCCCAAGACTCTCGCAGTTAGTGGATTATGATTGGTTTATTATTCCTGAAGACAATTAGAACAAAAGGAGACAAAAAACCTCTTTAGGGGAGGCAGGGAAGAAACAAACAAAAGCTAAAGATACTGTAGCATTATCATAACCACATTGATTCAAGTTATTAGGCACTATTGAAAACGATGCTCAATTTTAAAATCTTACAGAAATGCTAAAGTAAAGTTGACTGCCTAATTCGATAGGTGCTTTTCGTGAAAGATGTAGAGCCACGATGAGCAAACTCCACGCAAAGTTGTTTACAGTGTTTTCTACATAATTAAGTTGGTGCTTTGCACTTTCATCTTCACACTTAAAAGTAGTCAATGCAAACGCTGGTTCTTATACGCTTGGTTTCTCAACTGGTCCTCCTCAGAAAGGTCAAAACGTTGTTTCTATACAATATGGGTCCATGGTCTAATGGTATTCGATAACATTAGTCTCCGTGTTAAAGCCGCGTTCCCCTGTAATTCCGATTTAATCCCCATTGTATTCGGAGTTTGGGGTTTTCCTCATTCACAGATTCCCTGTTCCCCATTCCATGATCGCCGTTCTCCATACTGGATAGAACCCAGACCTTGCAACTCATATGTAATGGCCCAACTTCAGAAGCTATTACAATGTATAGCCTTCATATCTATTACAACTACCAAGCAATTGTAAATGATATTGACGACGACACTGACAGATTTCATCTGTTTTCTTTTTACAGTTACGGAAATGTCTTCCTCTAGCTCTTCAGGAACAGTCGCCCAACTGGTTAAACCGGAGTACAGGAACTGGCTTGCTCTCGGTCATGCCTTGACAACCGAGCTTTGTCAAGGTCTTCGTGCATTTATTAACAGAGAGATACAGACTTTCTACAACAATCTAACGGCAACACTAGCAACTGCCGCACCCTGCACCTGCGTCCACGTCCCAAGGCGAAGACCAAACCAGTACCACGACATGGGAACCTGTGCTTGGGCTAACGTCCTTGAGGTTCATCACCATGCAAATAGACCAAGCTGGAGGCAAAGTGATCCCATTAAATGGCTGGACCCAAACCTTGGTCCCTGGGAGATAGCTAAGCTTTTCCTCCCTGATTTGGGAGGACATGCAGTGATAAATAGTGCGGAAGACATGGACATCACTGGTATTTTGAACCTGATGAACTGGTGCACTCACTTCACCATTCCTCAGCACTTGATCAAAGATGTTCGTGAAACTCGAAATATCAAGTGGGTACATGTGCCTACTTTGGAACTGACCGATGCAGACAAGAACATTGCCTTCGATGCCATTGAAAATCTGCTTAAAGATCCCAGCCTAGCTCACGAGCCTGATGTTCAGAAGGCCCTCAAGGAGATTGGCAACCTCAAAAGTGTTTCGGATTTACACAGTATGGAGGCACGAGTCTTGGCCGACTTTAAAGAAGTGATTGGAAAGGAGATTGCAAGCATCAATACGGAGTTGGCAAATTTAGTGGAAGAGTCTGGGAGAAACAAGGAACAGCAAAACCAACTAAAACACCAACAAGACATCCTTATAAAGGCGCTGAAAGACGTGAACCATACGAAACAAGTAGAAAGTCACTTGGTGGATGTAGTGTTTCTTTTGTTTGGTTTTCTGTTCGGAATTCTATCAGGAAGCTTCAAGGGGATGAAAAACAGGAAAGTTGCGGCGACGTGGTTAATTCTGATGTTGCTCTTCCAATGTTACGTAGTTTTGGATGACTCTTCAAAAAAAGGAGGTAAGATATAGAAACTGTAGATGCAGTCTATGGTAAAATCTTTTTCAAGAAATGCGGCATGTGCATCTTGGAGAGGGAATGAGGGCCATTTCTATAAAATAGTAGATGACAACGATGACATAAAAAGTAAGGAAAGTGGGCAAAAGGTGGCAAAAGGTGCCAAAAGCCATTATTAGTCTAAACATATAAAGAAAACTGTTTATCAAAGTAAGGCACGTACGGGTATATGCAGAATACCAATGCAAAACGATCCACCTAGCTTACCCTTTCCATAAGTACAATCCATATGGTCAGGAACAGTCCAATCTTCAGCTGAATCTTACGGATGAGAAGCGACTGTAGACGATATAACATTCAGCGCGTTAGCAGCGTGTCTTTCAAAATCAACGTTGCAATGTTTGCAGAATTTAAAAGTGATCATGCCCAAACTCTGTTCAACGCCAAACTGTACCTTGTGCTTGCATGAGGGTGCGAGCCGATTTCTTCTTGTTTATTGTATATTTTGGTCTTTCTACAGAATGTTCCATCCAAATTTACAGCGATCCATGGAAGCTGAAATATTTCGACTTCACTGATTTTATTAATTCGTCCAGAGCGGATTTCACTGGGCGCCGGTGGCTTTACGACGAAATGGAAAGTGCCCTAGAACATACAAGCAAACGCGGTGTGTTGATAACTGGAAATCCAGGCTCGGGAAAGTCTGCTTTTCTGAGTCATTTACTCTGCTCGACAAATTCAAGCCCACTTATCCACAACAGAATACTCGCACATCATTTTTGCATGCATTTAGACAAGAAAACACAGGAAGGGGCCGCATTTGTTCGAAATCTGGCAAATATGATCGCTTGGAAAATGAGTGAATACCGTGACAGTATCTTGACTAATTCCTTCGTCTATAGAGTGCTGTACGAGGAGTGTCCTCACGATCCTGAGTGGTGCTTTGAGCAAGCTATTCTTGCTCCTTTGAAAAGCCTTAAACCCAAGCCCAGTGCTCCGTGGTATATTGTCGTGGATGCCTTGGATGAATGTTCCAGCGACAAGGCAGAGATCCCGAACATTCTCAAATCCAAAGGTCGTCGACTTCCCAAGTGGCTGAAACTAATTGTGAGTTCACGTAACGTAAACGCTATTGTCACAGGTCTCGATTACCTTGAAAGAATAGACTTGCGAATGGACGACGAAAGAAATATTGAAGACATTGACACATATCTTACACTGAAGGTGTTTTCACTGAGAGAATCGATGGTGGATAAGATAAAGACATCCCTTACTATCCTTGACAATGACACACCAACTCAGAGAATTGTCTCGAGCTTAGCTGAAAAAGGTAATGGGAACTTTCTGTACGTTAAGGTTGTGCTTGACTTGTGGCTCACATCAACAGAAAATATCAAGTGGGAGACGTTTCCCAAGACACTTGACAGTACATATCAATTGTACTTCGAAAGGAGATACGCTTCTCGAGAATCCTTCCGACCTTTAAGAAAAATTTTCGAAGTGTTAGTCGCGGCATATACACCCCTTACCATACAGGAGATGCACTCGCTGTGCAGACTTGATGATCCAGACCTTGATCTGGAATACGAATTTATGCCAAACCTTGACCAGGTCTCTCTGTTCTTGTGGCATGGTTCAAGAGATGGTCTCATTCGAATTCACCACACTTCTTTATCTAAATGGCTGACCAGCGATACAAACAAGGGAAAGATCTATTATGTTAAGAGACAAAATGGCCATAAACGCCTTGCAAAGTATTACCTAAAAAACGCAGAAGAAAATCGTTTACAGCTAAAAGCCACTGAAGCGTTTCACCTCGCAAGTCATATTGTCGAAGGCGGCTTAGGTAATTTTCTGGTACAGCAGTTTATGTCACTTCCTTCAGAGTACATCAACACCACTGACCCTGCCACTCAGAGAACTGCACTTCACTATAGTGCAAGTTCGAATAATACCGACGTAACCAGGCTGTTACTACAGCATTTTTCTAACGCTGACTGTTTAGATAACAATCAACTTGCGCCCTCCTTCACAGCTGCAACTATGGGCCATGTTGGTGTTTTGATGGCTCTGTTTGAAAGAGGAGCAAACCCACATCACACAGCTGCATATCTAGACGCTGAAATTGCGTCCCATGCTAGAGATCCCATCCGTGAGTGTAAAAGGAAGAAGTGTGGGTATTCGTTACTACATACGGCTGCTCATGAAGGGAGGGTCCATGTTGTCAAATTTCTTCTTCAAAACAATCTGAGTATCTCGGCAAAAACTGGCTCTAATAATACTGCTCTACAGTTGGCAGCGGCAAAGGGGCATCTTGAGATCGTTGAGACGCTTAAGAAAGCTGGCGGTATTCTAGATGGTCTCTCATTACATCACTCCGCAGCGAACGGCCACGCACCTGTCGTGAAGTATCTGTTAAGAGAAGGGGTAAAAGACACTTGCATCCAAAGTAATCTGTCCTCCACTCCTTTAGATCCAGAGGGAAACGAGTTGAAAGCCACCAAACTATATGTGTACGATAATCGTCATCTCTATTTGCGTGAAACTGCGCTTCACGCGGCAGTTAAGCGAAGTCATCTTTCTGTCATCCACCTACTGCTGAGGGAAGAGCAAAATGCGATTGACTGCACGAATTCCGCAGGCAGAACTCCGCAACACGAAGCTGTACATTTGAATAACTATAACGCCTTGGAAGGGTTGTTACAATCCGGAGCTAATGCCACAGTCCCATGTGTTATGGGGGTAACATCATCTGCGCAGTACCAAACTCATATACCAGGGACACCAAAACATAACCGTTGTCATTGCAGGTTTTCTCCCCTACACATCGCTGCGATGAATGGCTATTACAGTATAGCCGAAATTCTCATAAAGTACAAAGCAGACGTCAATGCAGCGGACTGTAATGGTTCGACCCCTCTACATTTCGCCGCCTGTCATGGCTTTTCATCACTGGTGGTCCTTCTAGTTAAACGCGGAGCAGATATCAATGCGAAAAGCCTGAATGGTTCTACTCCTCTTCACAATGCAGCGGCGTGTTTTTCACCAGTCGTATTTACTCCTTTGTTTGACCTAGGCTGTGATTACCTAGCTACTGACAATGAAGGTATGACAGCGTTACACTACGCTGTAGAGAAGGCAAACATTACGAGTTTTCAGTATTTGATTGATTGCTATGTAGAAAAACCAAAAGATTGGATAGAAAATGCGAGCACCACATTCAGTGAAATGGAGACCATGAACAAGATGACTGCGGAATATCCTTGGTTAAGTACCTTGGTCGAGCTTATTAAAACTCCTTCCACAAATGACTTAGATTTTCCTTCCCGCATTTTGTTAAAGGAAGACAAGAAAAATCAGACCTTTTTTGATAAATTAGAAGAGAAAGCCAATGCCTCATCCCTTATAATGGGAACCAATGGAATAGGTGCTCTACCTTTGGTGTTATCTTTAACTCCTGTACTCTGTGCTTTCGATGTCTCTTTGAACGAATTTTTGAAAAGCCGTACCATGTCTACAAATAACCCAGCTTTATTGCCAAAATCTTTGACGAGAGTTATTTCGAAAGTACATATATCCGTATTTACAAAGTTAAACTGCTCTGCTATAATATATCTTGTGAGCATTCATCTGGTTTATACGACTAACAGTGCATTAAAAGTAGGTGTGAATGTAAACTGCTATGACGATGTGTCGGGATTAACTCCGCTACTAGTTTATTTACGCACTGGTGGCAGACACATGTCCAAGGTCCTAGTTAAACATGGCGTGGAAGTGAACATTGTGTGTGGGGATCCTTTTGAAATTTCCGCGTTCCACCTTGCTTCATATCATAAACTACATTATCTGCATTACCTATATGAGTTCTTACTGGGGAGGGACAACTGGCAGAGATATTTGCAAACCGAAAATGCAATTTTTGACTACTTCTTGGACACTTATGAGGAGCGAAATGACAGTGGATTCTTTGAAACAGTCAGAACTGGGGACGGACCTTTGACTAAAGCGATTATGACATATCCTAACGGAACTAAAGTCATCGATGAATGCTTCGATGCCGAGGGTTTTAACGCCCTTCATAGAGCAGCTCAAGGAGCAAATTTCGTTGCTATTAAGAAATTCCTCTCCTGGGGAGCAAACCATTCGTCAGAAACAGAGAGCGGACTTTCTCCACTATGGCTTGCAATATTATATGCTGTGAAATACAGACCCTACTTAAATCTTGAACGAACCAGTGTACTGACAGCCCTGGAAGTGGAACTGGCCTCATTCTCAGCATCAGAGATTTTAGATCATATTCTTCGAAACGGAACATTTAATGTGGGTTGTAACGAAAGTCGCTCCGATCTTACTTTGTACCACGTAGCTGCTAGCCGGGGGATGTGGCAATTTATTGCACATTTACTTTCCAGCGACAGAATTACCGGTATTGATGTAAACTGTCCTAATAAAGATGGGATTACTCCAATCTATTTGGCAAAATTCATAGGGGGTGACTCTTGTGAGCGGTATGGACCATGGTGCAAAGTCGTGGATGTGATAAAAAGCTATGGTGGGACCCTCAAATATCCTACACTGGAAGCGGAATACTTTCTCATTTTCAACATCTTTTTCGGAAAGAACCCTAGTCCGTTGTTTCTTGAACTCACTGACGATGAAATAATGGCCCTTCGAGAGAACTGTGGGCGCGATGAATGCCAAAAGTACAAAAGCAGCAAAAGTGATCTTTTCAGAACATCTGACGAAGTTGATAGAGTTCATAATGATTATCAAAAGAAGCTAGACATATGTTCTCGGTTTGTAAAGGAATGCCCAGCTGACATACAGTCAAAATTGCCTCACTTCTCATTTGTGGTGTTCATCCTTGATAAACAGCAGAATGCAAAATTCACCTTTTTAAATGTTCGAAATAACTTCATCAATTTCCTGAACAAAGAGATAGACAGATTGAAAGACCTTCTTTACGCTGCAACCAGACCACATGCAGAAATGGCATGCACGCATTCCCACGAAACCGACAGGATTGTTGATGATGTATGTTCTAAGTTCCACAGGCAAGACTTAGAGACTGTAGTTCATAGTTTCTATCGTAACTACAAACAAAGTTTAGATTTGGCCCAGCAACACACAGATGAAGTGAAATCGTCCATGGCTTTGGAAGGAAGACTCCCAGGCTTTTTATCAGAGATGAACTCTGCGTTACGTCATTACGACACAACGCTGAACTGCGATTGGCAAGGAATCACAATTAAGTACGTACAACTCAGTTTTCAAGTTCGCAATTTGAACTTTTGGCGACAGGCTGTACACGAAACGTTGACAGTGCCAAGCGTTTCAGATTTTGTGTCAGAGAGGATGAAAAACGTTATCCTTGAACCATCCGAGGAATCACGTAAGCTTGTGTTGAAGCTCACATCAAGGCACCCCACTGATACATTTGAATATCTAAGAATTATGCGATTTAGAAAACCGCCGTTTTGGAAAGAAACCTTTCATGGGGTAGGAAACTTTGGATAAGGGTGCCGTAGCTCATCATAAGTTCACCGTGTCTCTTCTCCGTCAAGAAAGTTTTTTACTTTTGCTTTCCTCTACGAAACGCCAAAGTAAATTACTTTCTAAAAAACAGCTGATGATCGACTAGCTAGCGTGAATGGAATCGGCACCCTCGCATGGCCTCCTAACGGAAACTAATAGTACCAACAAATAGTTTCTGCATTAAAAACTATTTTGCTACGATACCATGTATATGAATGTAGAGTTTTTATAAGAAGTTTGCTATTTTGAGGAAATTAAGAGCATTTGTGGGAATGAAATGTTTGTAAGATTTTGGCCGCAGAAGTCTAGATTTTGTATAGTATAGTCACCATTCATTGAACGTCCTACACTGCGAGCCGTCCTACAAGGTGTCCATTTTGTGGATAGAGATATACCTCTGATATGAATATCGTTCTCTCCCAGACCCAACGAAATTTTTCGCAATAAAGGAGGTGTTGTTTTGTACAAAAATAGATTGTGACAGTCGGCTTGAATGAAGACACCGGCGTGCTTCCGATATTCAGCCAGGGTTTTCCAATGCGCGGGAGATCGGATCGTAATCGACTGCCAGTGGAGGTGGTCATGGGTTAGACTCCGAGGCGGGGGGGGGGGGGTACTCCCATAAATTTAGGATAGGTGTGTGCCGCGATGGGTCTTAAACCATGAGACTATTTAAGGACGAAGCAAACGAAAATTGATGCCTTATTTAGGGCCCAAACCCCCCAAAAACCGGAAAGAACCAGCGTGAAACAAAAGCCGGAAAACTGCCAGTGTTCGCAGGCTAATGGGGGACGATCCAAACGACGACTAACCACCACACGGAAAAACAAAATTTCGTTTAGCTGGTTATTTATGCAGCGCTATTTTAGCTGATACAATTTAGGCACCCTATCTAGGATCAAACCGGGAACACTACGCCAACATAGGCAAAAAGGATACCCTATTTAAGGATCGAGAACCTAAAAAACCATACCCTATCCCGCGGTACATACCTATATAGCCCATATGTGGGAGTACCTCCCCCCGGGGGGGTTAGACTTGAGAGATCAACCAGGAACTGCACAAGAACACTTCGACAGCTTATGCTGTCACGTTCATCACGAGGAATGTTTCGTTACTGTGTGGCCTGTCTAAAAGATTAAATATCAAGCCTACCTTATCAATGAAGGATTGAGTCCACTGATAAACTGAAACTAAAACCTGAAAGACCCGTAAGGTGCCGTTTTTCGAAATTCGACGATACAAGCTCTATGTTTCACTGAAAACAACAAAACCAACTGCCTTTTCCTAAGGGAACTTGTGGAAGTTTGAATTTTTGAATGACCTTATGTTTTCCTATGCCCGCCTCGACTAGCCAAGCTATAGGGAACATATTTGTTTACAAACATTGTTTTTGTTATTTAAATGTTCAAAACGTTAAACAAAAGAATTCTTTGTTTCACCAGCCAATACCTCTCTGGTTGGCATATTAATAACAATAGGTGACGTCACTGATATCTTTGCTATATGCGAGCAAGCCGATAAAAGGCCGGGGAAGTTGGTTTGTGTGTTTATGTATAATTTTTATTTGGTAACTCTTATAGACATCAATAAACATTGACTTGGCTTGTTTACAACGGTTTCTCCTACCTTCCATGCTAAGACGTTGCTGCGGTCAATGACAATTCCCGCCGGTCGATAAATTCCTGGTCCTGGATAATGTATCAGTCAATTCCAAAAGTGCATCTGACTTTTTTGAAAATGTTTGATCAGGAGCCTATTCATGGGCTCCTGGTTTGATCAAATGCCCCGCTGTGTTTCCAGTTTAGACGTTCAAATGCTCCACTGTCAAGGCCTCAAAAAGGACAATCAAGTGTAAATCACTCGTTGCATGAAGCATTTTGGCACGCTCCCCGTGGCTCATAATGAATATTTTTTTCTAAAATCACTTAGCTTTTTTCAAATCAAATCCGACAAATTGTGCCATTTGCCATTGTACATGTATTGCTTAATTTTACATTGATCAATATATTCGGACGCCGGGTTTTTCGAGGTTTGATGATCATGATGATAATAATAATAATAATAATAATAATAATAATAATAATAATAATAATATAATAATTATTATTATTATTGATTTTTTTCTTTTTAAAGGGACATTTTATGTGTTTTAAAACAATTGTAAATAGGTTTCAGCCTACAGGATTATCCAGTTTTTATATTTTTATGTTTTCTTTGATGTGACATTGCTGCCTGTATTTTATGCGAATTAGAGAACCTTTCGGAAAAATGTTGACTCTAATAGATTTTGCTTTTGAAAAAAAAAAAGGAAATTATTATTGTTATTGGAGAAGCATTTGTCAAATAATGATTATGATTAAGAATTTTTTCCAGTAGTTTTTACATTTTTTTTTATATAGTATTTATCCTTGTAAATGGTGTTGGTTTGATATTTTTAAATAAAATATTATGTTAATAAAAAAAAATAAAAATAATAATAATAATATCTATTTATTCAATCCGAAGATTTTCAAAGGTTTTAGTGAAATCGTGAAATATCCAAGATGTTGGCATACAGAAATAATGACGTCACGAACTAAACAGACTAGGAAATACATAGTTCAGTGAAGGTAGCCTGCTGGCAGTCCCTTTTTAGCTCGTGGAGAGTTATTGGGATGGTTTTAGGCGTAAACAATGGAAAATTTGTAATCGATTTCCGATCGTCTCAAGTTCGGCAGGCACTTTCATGCATTCGTTAAATGGTCGTTAAGAATGCTATTATTCGTCAAGCACATTCAAGGGACAAACAAACTTTATTCTGTCCTGTTTCCATTGATACCTCAAAGTAAAATAGTATGTACGCACTGGCATTCAGTTGTACAGTACAGTTGCGTTTACGAAGAAATGTACCTTTACAGGGATCACTAATTTGTTCATATTACAAAAAGAAATCAAAAATTGATTTATCTGATAAGAATAGCGTATTCCCGAGCATTGAGACGGCACGAGGGAATGATTTAGACACCCGTTCTGGGAATTCTCATACGCTCAAAGACTCTTCGTGGTTGCTGTGTAAAAATTTTCGTTTTCATTCGCTGACACTTTATGTTTTCACGCATTCGAATGCTAAATAAAAGTAAACAAATGTTCATGGTGTCATATGTTCAATCAAGTGTAACGCGGTGAGAACTAAAGATAATCATCTCCTGTGAAATGCGCCTTCGACAATTTTCAGTTGTCAAAAGATTTTGAATCTTCGACAGCCTCTGCAAAATATACCTCACTTATTTTGTCTTCGTTCTGAGCTGCTGTACTTCGAGCTAAATAATTTGAACAAACTTCAGAAACTTTGGCTCACAAAATGTGTGTTTCGTTACCATATGCAAATAAGAGGATATTTTGTTTCGTCTGTATGCAAATTTTTGGCGTCTTCTCACAGAATATCTGGCCGGTTTTCCACGGTTTTTCCAGCCAGTTTATCAGCGGTAATTTAAAAGCAGCTGTGATAAGTTATTTGCTTGTTTATTATAACAACGACATGGATAACAGCCTTTTGAATTCTTGTTTACAGGTTTTTATCCTTTGTTAACCACATGTGCGTATGCAAATTAGGGAAGCGATCAAGAAACAAGAGGTTACGCGTTTTTATACGCATGCAACGCAAATTTCATGAAAAAAATATTAGGAAAAAAGTGCGCATTATACACGGGTAAATACGGTAAACTGTTACTTGGTATTACAGTATTTCATGAACAAACTACTCTTCTACTAGAGTGGTTTCAAAACTCCCGTTCCACAACGTATATTAATCAATGAACAACAGTCAAGATACAACAAACGAATCAAATCGTAAAACAGAATATGTATTACACTGCATTGCAAACCACTCTATAGGCTTGATAATTCCCTATATCACCTCCCTGACACAGTATCGTACTTACTCCACGAGCTTACCACAGGATGCCCTTGATTGGATAGATGGTTTCACGGTTATTGGCGCCATATTAACTGTGGGGCAAACGCGACGAAAATTACAGTAAATGTATGGGAATTTGACCGACCTTGAACCGCTGTAACAGCGCTACAAAGAGGCGGATTTCCGCAGCAAAAATTTCCTTCAAAAGACATTTGTACTGAAATTTTTTTCATGAAGTATAAAGGACAGATTCAGGCTCCAACGACCGTAAACGATTTCATACAAACCTCTCTAATCAAAATTATGCAAATTACCGCGAATTTAGAAGCAACATGAGAAGATTTATAATTCGAAATTACGGACGTTGTACCTTCGTTAATGGCCTTATTTTCTGATGAATGAAAGATATCAATAAAACCGTTAAAAGTAGTGGCAAATGTTGGAAATTTGCCTCTTTTTAACGGCGTTACAGCGGTTCAAAGTCGGTCAAAATCCCATACATTTACTGTAATTTTAGCCGCGTTTGCCCCACAGTTAATATGGCGCCAATAACCGTGAAACCATCTATAGTCGAAGCGCAATCCATCTACAGCGCGGTGAGCTTCACCAGTCTCACCCAGCTATTAGCATGAGCTCTCCACTATCCAGAAAGGAACTGCTGTATTTTTGTGCCTGGCACTTAACCTTTCAAGATATATTTGAGTGAAAATTAACAAGAGGCGAAAGCAACTTGTTTGCGAGGCTGCTACTGTTGCACATGTATGATTTACATATTTAATTCCAACACGTTGGTACGCACCTGCATGTATGTACAAGCGCTTGCTTTTTGCATTAAAAAGTTACTTGATCAGTTACACAGCAAGGTGTAACATGGTGGCAGCGATGAGTGAATAAATATTAAGCCGTTCTAAAGCCCGAATTTTGGTACATCATGGCCTCTCCAACCTCTCCTTTCCGAGTCTGAAATCGACGGGCGATGATAAGCACGATATGGAAGTTTACATTGAAGATTTAATAGATTATTGCTGTTATGTATAACAATTGCTTTTAGGCGTTGCGTGACTGTCTGGAACATTCAATATTCTCGAATATTAATTAGGCTTATTTTTACATCACGTCAGCACGAATCAGCAGTTTTCGTCTATGTTGTAATGCTACTAATTTACGCCTATTTAAGAAGGTTCTAGAATTTTACGTAAAAGATATATTAGCCACCGAGCTAGAGATTTAGAGTGTCAATTGATCGAGTACTGTTTACAAGCGGTGAGGCCGTTTTTATGAAGTGTGACGGAGGTCGCGTTTTAACTCTCAAGCCGGGAAGAGCTGTGAGTTGTGTTACAGAGGTCGTGTTTTAATTCTCTAGGCTGGAAGAGCTGTGAGACGTGTAAAAGTGTCTTAAGCAGTAATCACTACGTTCATGTGGAATAAATCTCCTTGTTGCTGTTCCGACGTCCCTGCGTTCTGCTGGACTTCAAACTACATTCCTCTAACCACATTTGAACTCGTAACAATTGCGTTATGCAGAACTGGTACGACCCAGAGAAAGAAACTGCTGACCGGAAATGGATTAAGCCGGACAAAGCAATGGCTTGTTTTCGAGCGTCTCTTTCTCCAGCAGCGCGAACGATATACAAGTACAGTTTGGGGCTGACCGAAGAGGACCAGAAGAAACCTCACTTAGTCTTGGCTGCGCTAAGGGAATTTTACGGCGCCAATATCGGGGTTTCAGGCGGACGACAGAAATTTATCGGCCTCATTCAAGAAGATTCGTGGGAAACAAGGATCCGCAACCAAAGGCCGCCGCACACGTGAGGAAACAGCTGAGCAAAATACCTCGTGAGGCAGATGGCTCAGCCGTTTCCTCTTGTGTGCGGCGAAATTTTAGTGAGAAATTCTCTTCGCGAGGCCGTGAGATCAATATCAAACATGTTTGATATTTTCCTCACGGCCTCGCGAGGCGAAAATCTCACAAAAAAACCTCCCCGCACACGTGAGGAAACGGCTGAGCTAACTGCGTCGCGAGGAGTTTTGCTCAGCTGTTTCCTCACGTGTGCGGCGGGCTCAAGGGGCACAGTGCGAGTACGAAATCATGAGAGACCAATTCATCGCTGGTTTGGCATCCGAGATGCTACGCGTTAAACTGATCGGCAAAGGCCATAGGCACCGAGACGTTTCACAAAGGAAAGTCACCTTGAAAGAAGTGGTTCAAGTTGCGAAATGCTTTAAAGCCACTGCGTACGCCAATAAACTGACGAAGACCGCTAGAAGCAACCAAGAACAAGTATAAACAACACTACTAGATTTTCTGATGCTGGTAACTCATATGTTAATAAATCAAGACTGAGTATTCGACTTAATTCGTTTTCCATTTTTGGAGCTAAGTTATGGAATTGCCTGAAGCCTGACCTGCGTAAGCATTGGAAAAAACCTTTCAAAAACAAAATTCACCAATACTTACTTGCGGTGCTTCGTAATGAGGATGATTATGTTAATGCCCCTACGTTAATCTTAAAAATTTCTAATTATCATTAACCAAACTCTAGCTATTATTATTACTTCCTTATGTTCTATGTCGTGTAAATGCTAGCTATCTGTGAATGTATGTGTATACCTATTTATTTATTTCATTAGATATTTAGATATATATTTATTTTATTTTTATTTATGTGTTTATTTTTTAACTTGATTTACCAATAATTTATTTTGCTAAATTTGATTGTAATTTACACAACCCGCCTCGATTAGCTTTGCTACATGCGGGTTGTGTATTTTTCTAAATTGTATATCGTTAATTATCGAAATAAAGTGAAGTAAAGTGAAGTGAAACAGGCCGTCGAAAATTGGAAAGGAAACTTCGCAACGGCCATCGACACCTTGTCAATGGTGCGCTGTCAGCCATCAACAACCTCGTCAACAATACTGCCCCGCATATGGCAGGAGATGTAACAAATGTGGGGTCATTTATCATTTCTCGCGTGCTTGCAAAAGCAAGGCAAGTCATCAAAGACAACGCCAACAGTCCAATTTTGTCGCAAGTGAAGCGAACGAAGAGGTCTTTACAATGAATGGCGGGAAGGCGGAGCGAAGATGTTTTGCTCATCTTTACTTGGGACACGGTGACAAGACAAAAGTGGTACGAGCCCAAATTGACGCTGTGTCCACGTGCAATACTATGCCTGAGGGTTTGTTAAGAAAGCTGTTTCCCGGTGCGAAGGTTTCCAAGGCAAAAACCACAATCAGCACCTATGGAGATCAGAATTTACGCCCAAAGGGTCAGGTAACCCTTTACTGCGAAAGGAAAGGGAAAATTCATCTCTTGGAGTTCTTAGTGGTCGACGTTCCACCTAGAAAGCCACCACTTCTCTGTGGTCGGGATACGCAGGCTCTTCACTATTTACAGATTTATGCAGATGAAATTCATGCGGTCAATGAGGAGGGCTCTGATAGCAAGACAGCCACACCCTTTTCGTCTCTCCAACCAGGAAGAATTTCAAAGGAGGAGGTCCCAGAACGCTACAATAGCGTGTTCAAACCAGGCCGGGGAAAACCCCTAGGCACCCACTTGCGCATAGAAATGGACCCTGAAGTCACTCCTGTTCACGCTCCAAGGCATCGTGTTCCAGTGGCCAAGCTTAATAGAGTTAATGACGAGCTAAAGAGGTTTTGCGACGAGGGAGTTATCAGGCCAGTCACGCAACCCACGGAATGGCTCTCTAACATACTGATCAAAGAGAAACCCAATGGAAAGCTAAGAATATGCATAGACCCAAGTCAGACGATCAACAGGGGGATCAGAAGACCGATATACTCCATCCCGACAATCAAAGAGAAGCTACCACTATTGGCAAAAGCTAAAGTATTCACTATTGTGGACGTATCGGAGGCTTTTCACACAATCGTATTGGATGACGAGTCTTTATTGCTCACCACCTTCCTGGGACTAAAGGGGCGTTACTGCTACACACGAACGCCATTTGGTATTTGTTCAGGGCCAGAAGACTATCAGCGTCGCCAGCCCGAGTTCCTGGATGGTCTTCAGGGTGTCATTAACACTGCTGACGATATCTGCATATTTGGGTGCGGTGACACTAAAGAAGAGGCGGATGTCGACCATGACCGCAATTTGACTGCCCTAATGGACAAATGCAAGGACCACGACTTACGTCTTTCTGCTAAGAAGCTTCAATTTAAGGCCAGCTCGGTTACCTTCATGGAACATAAACTAACCGACAAAGGCATTGAGCCTGATCCGTCCAAGGTGGAAGCTATTAAAGAAATGCCAAGACCAAGAGACAAAGCACCTCATTGTGTTCAACGTTTCTTGGGCATGTGTCATCATCTCGGCAAATTCTGCCCGAACCTGTCTGAAACCGTCCTATCCCTTAGGGACTTCTCAAACAAGACGCAGTGTTTGTATGGTCTAACACACACGAAAACGCACTCAACTCAGCAAAGGAACTCATTGCGTCAGCAACTGTCCTGCGATACTATGATCCGTCCTCTCCTGTCACGCTCCAAGCCGTCGACGCGTCAGAGAACGCCATTGGGGGAATACTCCTACAGGAAAACCAACCAGTGTGTTTTACTTCGCACACCCTTGACGCCACGGAAAGAAATTATGTCCAAATCGAGAAAGAATGCCCGGCGATAGTCACCTGCATGAACAAATGGCACCAATATCTATATGGAAAGAGGGACATCATAGTTCACACAGACCATCAGCCTTTGGAGACGATCCTCAAGAAGCCTCTGAGTAGGGCCCCACGTAGGTTGCAAAGAATGATGCTAAAACTCCAGCAGTGCCAATTCACCGTCATCTACAAGAGAGGAAAAGAACTTCACGTAGCAGACGCTTTCTCTCGCGCAGCCTTAAACGATCCCACTTCAACCAGTACTCAGCAAGCCGAAGTGTTTCGCCTTGAGTTAGCAGAAATGAATCTCAACCCGAATCAAGTCACCGCTGACACACTCCAACGTATTAGAAGCGAAACCAGCAAGGACCCCTCCTTGATAACCTTGCACCAAATGGTAATGAATGGTTGGCCTGAGTAGAGAAAAGAAATACGTAAGCCACTCAGGCTGTACTGGGGTTTCAGAGACGAAATCACCGCATACGACGGGGTTCTTTTTAGTCACAACCAGGTTATTGTACCCGCTTCACTGAGAGCCGAGATGCTGAAGAAGATCCACAAGGCACATCAGGGCCCAGACAGCAGCATACGTCGGGTCCGCGAGTCCTTCTTCTGGCCTGGGATGCAAGCTGCTACGTGTTGGGCCTGTGGAACTTGCGACCAGTACCTGGCTGAACGACGCAACGAGCCCATGCTCTCCCACAACACACCTTCAGGGCCCTGGTCAAAGATAAGTACTCACTAGTTCCAACTTGATAGAAAACACTACCTGGTAATGGTGGACCACTACAGCGATTATTTTGAGCTGGACTTTCTCAGGAGTACCACATTTGCTCGTCATGGCATCCCGGATGACTGCATCAGTGATAATGGGCCGCAGTTTGACAGCCACGAGTATTCGAAATTCGCCCGCGATTATGGTTTCAACCCTGTAAAGTCCTCTCTTTACTACAGCCGTGGTAACAGAAAAGCGTAATCTGCCGAGAAAATTGCCAAAAACATCTTGAAGAAATCCCGTCACGAAGACCCTTACCTTGCCCTCTTGGCGTACAGGAACACTCCACAGCAGGGACACACGTATTCACCGGCAAAGAGGTTGATGTCCCGAAGGCTCAGTGACCTTATTCCTACGGCTACGAGTCAGCTCCGACCGCAAACAGCCTCACCGAGTTTGGTAGTGCACAACATTGCAGAAAGAAAACAACGGTCAAAGACATAGTATGACAAGAGAGCATCAACAACACAGAGAGAGTTTTCACAAGGGGAGAAAGTATTCTTGAAGCCTAACCCACAAAATAAGCATAAGCCATGGATTTACGGCGAGGTAGTCGGAAACCCTGCGCTAAGGGCTTGCCTGGTTAGCACACCTTTGGGACAGATTCGTCGAAACCACTCTCAGATCAGAAGAGCCCGCACACACTATGCGCGGCGCCCGCTGACCTGGAAACTGCATCTTTACCTGGGGAAGACGACATGCCAGCAGAATAAGAACAATCAACAATCAGGGAACAAGACCAACAGGCGAGCCAAGCAGGAGTGCCTGCAACAGAACCCGCACAACCAAGTGTCACGCTACGGAGACCGTCAAGGACTCGGAACAAGCTTTCTAGGTTTAAGGACTATGTGATGAACATTGTTCAGTCTCTTAGACCAGTAGTTTGATGAGCTACGACAGTGACGTACAAGGCATTGATGAGCACTGACTGAATCACTTTAACATAAATTTGTTGTTCTTGTTGTTGTTTTGTTTTTTTTCTCTTAAAAAGGGGAGGGTTGTTGCACATGTATGATTTGCATATCATGCACTGTCACATTCCAACACGTTGGCACGCACCTGCATGTATGTATAAGCGCTTGGTTTTTGCATTAAAAAGTTACTTGATCAGTTGCACAGCAAGGTGTAACACTACCGTAAAGGCAAGTTAATTCAACATGATCTCCTCTCTGAATTAAGGTGGTATGGTACCCTAGAAAACATATGGAAATCATAGTTTTTTTTTGCTAAAAGTGAGTCGGGAGGTGGGGGTATTAAAACTCTTATTTCTCTAAACATTTTGATGGAGGACTGGGTATTGTTATACATGTATCTTGTCACAACTTCCTTATTAATTTGGAAGCAGAAAAGTTGTTTTCTAATGTTTACTCTCTGAATAAAGGATTCAGTTGAAAAAAGATTTGCCCAGACTGCTAGTTTGCAAGGTAAGATTTTAATTTAATTCTTGTACTAGTTTTGAGCTGAAATATTGTTTACGTCCCATCTCTATGCTATTACTTTTCTGGAGAAGTGCACTGTCATGCCTGTTCGATCTTTTTACCTTTGCTTCATGTGTAACAAACACTTTTGCACTGACATTGCTGGAAAAGATGGCAAAACCTGACCACAGCAATTTTTTTCGTGACCCTATGCAGGTTTGAAATTTGAAACTGCCATGGAATTTGTAGATGGCAACAATTATTTACTTTCTATGATTTTATTTCTACTTGCTTTTTAGGGATCAAATTTGAGGTAGACAAACCTTCTATGCAATGAACCAGAATACAACCAATCTGCTGAATTGTTCTTTCATAACATTTGGAAGATTGATGGTCAGTATAGGTAGAAAAGACCCATTTTTGGAAAAATGAAACTTTGAAGATTTTTCTCTCTGCAACTAACAAGTCAGTCCACAAGTTTAGGTTCATATCATAGATCAATACAAAGATAATTTGTCAAAAAAATTGTTTCTTGCCTCACTGACTAAGTATTTTTGCTCATTTGTTGTTACCAAGGAAGCACATTTGAAGTCATCTGACAAAAGCTTGTTCTGTTGCCATGGCAACAAGAGACTCAAACATCATTGTGTTTGTCACCACTCATTGCAACGAGTTGCATGATGATGGTTTCTGCTGCATGAGTTTGATTTTGAAGAAAAACATAGTCTAGGGTATCATCATAGCACTTTAAAGGGGCAGTGTCATGCTATCTGGCAACTTTATAAAAAGCTAGAAGGTATCTTCACATCAGTTGAATTCCAAACATAATGGTCTAGTTTTGTTACCAGTATTTAAGACTATTTGAAGGTACTGAAACTGTTTCCTGTCACCTGTTGCTATAGATAGCAAGGATGGAAATGGATGAAACTTGAAAAAAATGGCCAATTTTTTAAAGTTTTGATGCTACATCTCCAAAAAATCCTCAAGAATTTTATTATGATAAGCCCTCTCTGATAAAATTCAATTGATTTCTTTGTCATAGTTTTACAGAAGCATTTTGGTTATGAGTAAAGCCTGAAAGTAATGATTTTAGCACAGAATTGAGCTAAAACAGCAAAATCCTTGTGACACTGCCCCTTTAACAGTTATCAAGAGGATTGGGGCTTCCCCATTCCAATCCTCTCACGGCTTGGTTCGTTCCTCACTCGCGCCCAAAATAAATCTCGCGTGAGACCCCAAAAAACCAATAAAGAGCTTGCTCACAGGCTGGGCAAATGGCTAATATTTCAAGTAGTACAACCAATGGGACTTCCATAGGACTAGAGCTACATTGAAAGACTGAGAATAACCAATAAAGGTCCTATAAAGCCAAAGTTTGGTCATGAATTAAAATCAATAAAATCATCCTCATTTTATGTGTATCAAGTCTGTATTAATATTTATATTAGGCATATTACCCTTTGTTTTTGGTGACCTTTGCTTCCCAAAGTAATTATAAACCTCTTGTGTTTCTCATTTTAACTTATTTTATAACAACTTTATTTGCATGTAGAACTTGAACTCAAAGAGAGAAAAAAGTATAGATGCAAATAGGGTGTTAGCAGGGAAGAACTTAATCATCATATAAAAGCTGACCCCCAGAAGGAAAAAAGATATACATGTATGTAAATATATACAAATATGTATAAATATGTAAAAATATGTATAAATATATAAAAAATTTGAACTAAACCAACATTAATCCTGGCAAAAGGTAACACACTGTAACATTCATAATTCCCATCATCTTGTATCTTGTATGTACAAGGAAATCGAAGATAGTGGCAAAGAAAGGTGCTAATCACTAATCTCCAACTTGTGAAATAACGCATCTTGCACCTACAAAGTAAAAAATCATGCATCACGGTCACGCGTGACGCATGTGTCACGCATCGTGCGTTTGTTCCTAGCTAATTTCACGCCAATACGCATCGCATACACTACGCTTCCCAGTTGAGCGCGACACCACGCAAGTTTCCACACAAAGTTTTGACGTCAAAACTTTGACGTTTCCGATGGCAAGGAGAATGTATCCATAGAAAAAAAGTAACTTTCCGGCATTCATTCTGCGTGGTGTCGCGCTCAACTGGGAAGCGTAGTAACATCTTTACCACCCTAACCGTTTATTCTTTGTAGGGTATTGAAGGGGACGTTGTTGTGGTACCACTGCCATAAGACTTCTAAGAATCGTATGAAATGTTGAAGAGAATATGGAACTAGATCTACCTACTTCCGAACAAGATCATTAAGGTAAGAAAATATGAGGTTTAAAGAAAACTTTCCAAATCCACTTTCTATACGCACACAGTCTTCGCCCTGTATCGGCCCACTTTATGGTATCCGATGAGGACTGGAACGAGCTTGTCGTTCCCAGTACAGCGCGATTTTTTCACTTCCGTAATTCACAGGTGCCGTTGTCGGGACTTCGTGTTTTAGATCTGTTTAAGAAATATTCCATGACTGGTTTCTAGGACGTTATCTGGACTAAAAAGTATTAAGGTAAGATGCTGCAAACATCACTTTTCCCTACTGCTATTCACTATTACTCCTGGAGATCTCTCGATTTTATCGGCGTTCATGGCGTGATGTGAGGTATCGGGTACACGTGAATACTATGGGACTAGCCAATGATTATTTCCTTTTAGACCAAGGTACGTCCTCAGCTGATGTTGGACTTTTGGTGGGTAAATATTCCATCTTTGCATTGGTAAACTGAGGAGTGTAACGGAGCAATGTTAATATGTTCAAGATTTCCAAGGCGGTGTTTACATAAAAGCCGTGATGACTTCATCCCGGGATGAATTTCCTCTCGAAGCAAATTTTCATTGCTGTTTACATGTGTGGTTTCATCCCGGGACAAACTAAAACAGTTTTACCCCGGGACGAAATGTTCTCTTATAAAAGTCTTATTTTTCATCCCGGGAGATTTTTGGTCACGTTTCACCGGTGCTGAGAGACTTTCTTATTTCCTCCTTCTCCCCAATCCCCCATCGTCCTCTTCTCTAATTTGCATAATGTTACCGTCCGTTCGCGCAAGTGATCTGATGAAAAAAGTACGATTACTCACAGTCTACGGTGCTCAAGACCAGCATGAGCAAATTTCACCCCGGGATCATGTAAAAACCAAGAGGTAAATAATCAGAAATCGAGGTGAAACTCACAAGCCGGGATGAGTTCACTCGTGTAAACAAACCGGCCTATCATGAATGATCCCCTCTGCGGAGTTTCGTCTCATCTTCTTCCCAACAATCAACTCGAAGATTGCTGCCACACATGTAACCATATCCGTAGTGAAATTCCCCTCTTTTATCCACACTGAAAACAAACTATCGTTTTGATGTCGATGTCTTGTGGTTTCCCAAGCATCACTCCATGTTCAATATCTTTTTTGTTCAATGTATTGAACAGTTTTCTCAACGACATGTAATAAATGCAGACAATCCATTGCTTCAAGCAGCAAGAATTCTTGTAATATAAACGGGAAGAGATATTCGTTCAATGAACCCTGTGTGCACCTCTAGGAAATACTGAGCTCTGGGTTTGTGAAAAAGAAACCCTTGTTTCCGGTGACTCTTTTGAGCTAGAAAACGGTAAAAAAACAAGCAAGGCTGGTTACACGGCGAGGAATATATATATTTAAACCAATATTTCGGGAGGCTCAGCCTTTCTTCATTAGAGTGTTACATATTATGTAACACCCTGATGAATATGTAACATAATATGTAACACCCTGATGAAGGAAGGCTGTGCTTCCCGAAATATTGGTTTAAATATATATATTCCTCCCGTGTAACCAGCCTTGCTTGTTCTTTACCATTTTTTAGTTTACAATGTTATAGCTGGTTAGATCTATAACAGGATCCGCCTCTTCTATTTTGCAACGGCTATTTTAACAATGGCTGGCTTGACTTCTCGAAATGTAAGGTCTTCGTTGAGTTTTCTGCTGATGAACACAGGCTGAATTGTGGTCTTGATTTTTGAGTTGAGGGCTGTGAGACCTTAAATTTCGAGAAGTCAAGCCAGCCATTGTTAACCAACAATGTTTAGTTTATAAATTTCAATGTAACCTGTGCGATGCAGGATATGTTGGTTACATCCGCGGGCAGTAGCGTAGCTAGTAGCGTTCTGTTTGCGTGTAACTTGGATGTGAATCGAGCGGCATACTTATGGAACCATGCAAACACAGTTTGTGGCCCTCATAATAAAACTGAACGGAGAAGAATAAAAAAACAATGGGAAAAATTTGGTATATCACTTAACATCCGGGACAATGAGTTTTCATGTCGAGGCTGGTTTCTTGGAAAAATAACGTCATTGGCTTAGGAATACCTGGAAGTGCAAAATATTTTTACTCCGGCTATTTTTATATTCGCATTTTGAAGGAAGCAGCATTTCAGGTGAGTTTATCTAAAATTTTTACTTGATTCGAAACCACTTCGGCGATCCTACGTATACTTCGGCAAGAGACCCGTGACAGTATAGGGTGCATTCTTAAGACAACAAAGAAAGTGTGGATTTATTCAACGTTTGCTCGCGGAGAAAAAACCCGTCTTAGCGCAGCAAGTATTTCATGCTTGGATAAAATGTTTACGTATATATTCCTTGAGCATCGAAATCGGCGGTCGGCCGGTGTATTACATGTCAGCCTCTCTTCTCGCGGTTTATCGCGTCCCCTTTAACAGGGTTTTCTTCCTCCGTTTCTCCAATTTCCTCGAGTCTGAAGATTAATTTTTCTATCTAGAGAATTTGTTTGAAGATACGGGCTAAAAGTTCTAAATATCTCTGCAGCACTTTATAGTCTGCCATCAGTGATGTTGACCATTGATCCCATTGCATTCCTCGAACTTACTGAAAATCGTCTCAACGATCGAGTCATTTGTTTGTCGCTTTAATACCATTCTGTCTTCAACTGAATGTAATGGTGTGTACCTTTTCAGAGGTCTCTACTGATAGCAGTTACGTCAACCAGTCAGTTACCTTCGCATTTTTTGCGCCGACAACTGTGAAATTGCAAAGATTAAAACATGGTAAATCCTTCACTTCCTCATGCAGGGAACATCTATTCAAGATTTGAGCAAATATTAAGGCTAAGAGAGACATTG
The DNA here is from genome assembly GCA_016490735.1 of Pachyseris speciosa. NCBI lineage: Eukaryota > Metazoa > Cnidaria > Anthozoa > Scleractinia > Pachyseridae > Pachyseris > Pachyseris speciosa. The sequence goes on from JAEMWC010000733.1 coordinate 359,799, forward strand.
CGCCTTAGAAGAAATTGTGGGCTTTTGGCGCAAGATATGGTCCAGCCAAGAAAGGCAACAGTTGCTGGTGATCAGTCTGGCCATAACACTTGCTGTCTCGGTTCTTCTGATATGCAACTCACAAATATTGAAAACACGATGATAAATAGAAGAACAGGGGAGCGATGTTCTAAGTTTAGGTTAAGACGTGGATGTTGGATACCCTCTGAATGTTTTGGAATGAACAGATGCATGGTTGTGACTAACCTAATCGCGAACCATTCCAATGTCAAATAACGGCCGAACATTTGTTGAGACGAATATCTGATGCGGCGGAGTGGATGGGATCCACCGCCCAGCCGGCTGAAACTCGCTGAAGTTTAGCACAGGCTGTCAGCACATTAGATCCTTGTGGTTTCATAATAGTTGTCTTGATGCAGATTTTCGCCAGTAGCTGTATTTTCTTCAGTTTCTTTGAGATTGACCGTATTGTATTCAGTGTTTGTAGTTCGAAGTTTAGAGTTTGCCGATTTTAAGTGAGAATTAGCACTCAAAGTCAGTAAGCAGTGAGACCGATTCATGAAATATATTTCATGCAAGAATGTTTGTCACGGTGATGCGGCGATCGGGCGGCGATCCATAAACCCACCCAGCCGGCTGAAACTCGTTGAAGTTTAGCACTGGTTACCAGTACATTAGATCCTTGTGCATTCATAATAATTGAGTTTATTTCGTTTAGATTCCTGCCCCTTCGAAGCTTCCCTGCTAGAGGCCTCTGCTAGCAGGGAACTTCGAAGCGCATTTTACCAGTAGCTGTGTTTTCATCAGTTTCATTGAGCTGTTTTTGGAATTGACCGGATTGTGTTCAGTGCATAAGTTTAGAAATGACTTTGCCGATTTTAGTTGAGAACCACACATAAAATCATTGAGCAGTGAGACCGATCAACTTTCGAATTTCATGAAAAATATTTCATGCAAGACTGAATTTTATGTCAGTCGTATCATTAAATCTGTCGCTCAGTCCCCGAGCAGTTTGAACATCCAGATATACTTATACATCACAATCGCCGATTTAATTTACGAAAAATAGTGAGATGTGTTTTATTCGTCACGACTGTAAAAGGTTTACAGTTAGCTGGATTTCCGTATATCCTAAGTAAGCTTGAACAATCAAATTTACATGCATATATGTGCATTACGTTCCTTTTCTGTCCGACGGTGCACATAAATTCTGATAAATTATATAACAATACATATAGTTTATTCAATTCACATACGTAACACTCTCAATACGTTCTTGTTATCATTATCAAACAGTAGATATAACTGAATTCCCTAAGATACTACATTGCTATGTACTAAAAACACGATACCCGGTATGAATCAGTCATTTTAAGTGTTTTAGTGGAATCTTGAGTCCAAACGAACTCATGTTTTTTTGTTTGTTTTAATATTTAGCAAATCATACTGTCTCCCATTATCTGTATTATGTTCAGACACGTAAATGAGGGTCAGGACCTAAGCCTTGGTGTTCATTTTATTAGACTGAGAAACACCTATACATAACGCTGTCATATTGACTAGCGACCAGGTCCTGGGTACAGTGCAAAATAATTTTCATTTCTAAATAACTTGAAAGATCTTCACGTCTGTTCAGTTTTCAACATTTAGTGCTTGCGTCGGTACATTTTATCGCCCGCCGGAACACTGAGTCGGGACAATCGTGAGAGTTGCAATAACAAAGAAGTTGTTATTTTCAAATGACGGTTTCGTTGCCTTTGTTCCGAGGTAAATTCTTTCTACTAACTGGAGTGTATAATACGTACTATATGTGATATCTTTCATTTGCAGTCTTTTGCCAAAATGTTTCGTCGTTCACGTCCAAGGAGAGGAAATCCGCGCAGGAACATCGACCAGGAGAAAACAATAGCCAAAACCTTTGTCAAGTTTCTGGAGGACGGAAATCGCAAAGAGGACATGTTTGTGCACGAATTAAAGCATATATATCAAGCAGAGTTTTGTCCACTGTATGAAACGCTGGGAATGTCTTTCTCAAAAATGCTTAACACCCTTACGTACCATCTAAACATGTGCCAGCAGCTTCAGGACAGGGTCATATTTGGAGGCGGAGAAACAGCTGCTCTTCAGTTGCTATCAGCTGTAGGAGACGAGGAATCAGGTGAAGATGAAGATGATTTGTTCAGCTTCTTGAGGCATGGACCATTCCACTGCAAGGTTTGTAAAAGAAATCTTGGGAATGCAACCGCTTATGACCTACACATGTCTGGGATAAAGCATCGCCAACAGCATATTCTTAGAAAGATTCGAAAATCTTTGGAGAAGTAAGTACAATACATCACTGATATTTTATACCATCAGTTAAGACATCTCTTCAGGCTTGCATGTGACGATATAAGGATTTTGATGTTTATAGTCTAAGTTCTAATATTGTTTAGCCATGTTAAATTGTTCCACGTTTTATGCATGATTTTTATGTGTGGTTCTCAGCTAATTCATACATTTTATATTTTAAGGTGTACATGTAGGTTATATTATATTGTAAAGTATTATAATGTGCATTAGATCATTGTATGGATAACGCGCAATATAAGTTTAAATTATTATTATTATTATTATTATTAAATAGTTATTATAAAGACGCTCTGGAGGATGGTCCTTATACGTGTGTCAACCGAAAGCTTATATTTAACAGTTATTTACCGAAGTGGAGGAAGATTGGGGTGTATGATTCGAGAAGAGGAGAATATCTATCTCCCGCCAAAAGCGAACTGAACATTTGTTTTACTATATATACCAAACCACTAAGGCTACTATTAAGATAGACGAAATCAAATAGGGACTTAACTTCCGAAAAATGTGTTAACAAATTCGCGCTCGACTTTCTAGGTAATTGCTAGGAGATGAAGAGCAAATACTTTCTGAGCTTAGAGTTCGATTAATACATTAATCGGTTAATACATCAATCGGTTTAGTTATTTACACTGAATTATTATAAGCTCGTTTAGTTAATTATACGTTATCAAGGTAAAGTGGTCCCTGAAGTTGACGTATTGAGTGCTTGCCCCTCTTCAGATCAAAGGGCTATGGCTTCGCACTTTAGGCTTGCTATCCTTAGGCTCGCTGTTTAGAGGCAATGTAGTCTCAGAGTCGAAATCTCTGTTTGTACTCTTCTCTATAGACCGGAGCTTGTCTTCGACAAATATGGAATACAAGTCACATCTAATCCGCCTGGAGATGAAAATGGTGTCATTGAATTAACAGTAGAGAGCGGAATGAGCGGACAGATTGTGCTGATCATAGACAACACTGGTGAGGAGACCATCACATTGAAGGACATCACGCTAATGTGGAGCGTCAATTTCTTTGATTACTCGGAAATATCAAATATTGACCCTTACGATGGTATCCTCGATCCAGGTAATTCTAGGCTCATGTATCATGTGATTCAATCGACGAGCAACTGTTCCTCGCTACCTAACGTGTTCTAGTAAGTCAGTGAAAAAGGTCTTTAAGATGGAGTCTTAAATGTGCCGCAAAGGCGACCAGGACATCTCGCAAAAGAAATTGACATTTATGATATTATCTCCCGATTTGCGAGATAAAGTCTAAGAAAAGGGATCTCGGTAATGTCATGTACCAGTGGCTCAGAATTGGGTGGGGAAAAGCCCGTGCTTCTAGAAGCTATGCGTGCTTCTTGAAGCTATGGCGAGACCCATGGAATTTACGCCATAGCTCCTCTCAAAGTATTGATGAGCAGTAAATTTGGTCGGCCAAAACAGCTTTCTTCTGCGAATACATTTTACAGTTTTGATTACGTTGGGGAGGAAAGATTGCGTGACGAGCCAAAAGGGCGTCTGCGAAGAAGGCTAGCCTGAAATGGGTATGCATCTAAATTCTTTGTTACTTTAAAATATGCAATGAATTGGGGTTAGGGCAGAATGGAGGAATACGCATTGTCTGTGACATAGCCACTTGAATTTTCACAGACTGCCGGAGAATGTTCAGAATTGGATGCAAGAGGCGAAGAGAGTATGGGTATTCTTATGTTCCCGGTGTTATGACATTCGAGACAGAGGACGGCGTGGAATTTCATATTCTGAGGTTTATGTCGGTGCGCATAGTCAGTGACTTGTACGATGACCTAAAGCAGACGTCGGAGTACAGGCCACCGCCCAGAGCAGTACCGATTCCCAGGGATGTCGTTACCGTGTATGGTGTACCACTTCCCCCGTAAGTAAAAATCTTCGTTGATTGATTTCACGTACGCATGAAAATCACAGGGGGCGAACGAGGAGGTTAACAAAATACTTAAGACTTTTGCAGATCAGAATGAGTGGGACGTCATCTCACATTCAAACATAACAACCGAACATTGAATTCTAGCGGCTTACATTTGAATTTTTCCGGCACTAAAGTTTTCGCCTCAAATTGTGTAGGATATGTGAACGAAATTAGTTTCTCTCAACACAGAGATAGATGCTTTATTGTCTTAATAACTTGCAGCCATAGGCTGAATTACGAAAGACATGACAATAAAAAGACATTACAATAAAGACATTACAATAAAAAAGAAGTATATAAAATATAACTAGTTTACCTAAACACATTGATGAGTTGAGGTTTCTGCTGGCCGACAGACCTATCGATATTTTATCGATTAATGAAACAAGACTAGATGATAGTGTAGTGGACTATGAAGTTCATATTTTGGGGTAGTGATTTTATTCGCCGGGATAGAAACAGAAATGGTGGTGGTTCTGTGTTTACGTCAGATCCACTATCAACTATTCACTACTTCCTGATCTGCCTGTTAACCAACTGGAAAATTTATGTATTGAGGTTCGAAAACCCCACTCCAAGCCTTTTGTAGTAGCCACTTGGTACAGGCCACCAGATTCGCCTACCGAGATCTTTACACATTTCGAATCACTAGTCGGCAGGCTTGACTCTCAAAATGTTGATTTGTACTTAATGGTTGATCTAAATTGCAATTTGGCCTCGTCTACATTTGATACTAACACGAATTTGCTAACAAGCGTTGCTGATGTTTATAGTCTTCATCAACTTATTAGAGAACCAACTCGTATAACTAGTTCATCGTCAACTTTGCTTGATTTGATCTTTACAAACTGTCCTGATAAGGTGTTTTCCTCGCGGGAGTCTCTCATTTGGGTATCAGTGATCATAGTCTTGTCTATGCATATCGCAAACTTTGTATTGACCGATCTGGAAGTGGCCATAAAACTGCAACTTATAGAAAATTTAAACATTTCAGTAACGAAAGTTTTCGAAACGGCATTGCTTCGCAACGATGGGATATCTTCTAAACTTTGAGGATCCTAATGATATGTGGCTGGCTTGGAAAACTCTATTTTTTAATGTTGTTGACAAACATGCACCTCTTCGTATGAAACGTGTTCGTCCATCGAAGTGTCCGTCGAAAACACCGCAGTTGATCAAGGCAGCCCGTGGGGTACTAAAAACATTTTCATATGGGGAGGCTCCGCCCCTAGGTCCGAACCCTTACCCTTTTATAGACCATTTTTGGCAGAAAAGGTACCCCTTTCGTATACATTTCATTGACAAATAGTACCCTAATCTCGTACCCAGATCACAAGTAGGATCTGGGTACGAGATTAATAGTACCCCTTTCGTATACCTAAACCAGGAAGTCCTCGTGTCGTTTTCACGTAGCGTTCAATAAATTAAAACAGTGCAGTCATAAGGTATGTGTTCGAGATATTTTAATGAAAGGCACTTTTAAATACCTCAATGACAGATTTCCCTACCCTTTCATATACTTCGACTCGTGAAATCCCTACCCTTTCATATACCTGAAGCGTGAAAAAGGCACCCATTTCGGGCGGAGCCTCCGCGTATAGGCCATTATAGGGAGTACCCCCCCCCCCCCGGGCAAGGCAGCGATTGAATACTCTTCCGAGACCCCCGAATCTTATACCATTGGTAAGTATCCACTGCAAAATCCTTAGGCGTCTTTATAGATGAAACTCTCAGTTGGAGCTCTCACACTGAGAACTTAACTAAGAAAATTGCCTCTGGTATCGGCGCTCTGAAACGAATCCGCTCATTTGTACCTCCCGAAACTCTGAAGCTTATTTACAATGCCTTAGTGCGGCTACACTTTGACTATTGCAGTGTTGTGTGGGGAAACTGCAACTTAACGCTCTCAAATAAATTGCAGAAATTGCAAAATCGTGCTGCACGAATTTTACTTTTTCCAAGTATGATGCTAATGCTTTAGAGTTATTTGGTAAACTTGGGCGGAGAAAATTAAGCACTCAGTGTGAAATGCAGAAGCTCTTATGGTACGTATTCAAATCCTTAAATGGTCTTACACCGGAGTATCTAAGCGAGCTGTTTGTCAACCAGTCTGACATAACTGAATACCGTTTGAGGAACTCCGTGAACAAACTTGCTGTTCCTTTGCCCCGCACCAACTTTTTGAAAAACAGTTTTAGCTACAGTGGTGCGGTACTTTGGAACAGCTTATCATCTGATCTGCGGCAGGCAGAATCACTCAACGACTTTACTCATTTGCTCAACTACTTTTATCCTCTTCGATAACTAATGTGTTTTATAGAAATACGGCATTCATGTAAAGCAGTTTTTATAGTTTTGATATTTTTAATGTTAGATATAGTTAGGTTAGTTAGGTTATGATGTAATTAAGATGGATTTTGTAACTGATGAATATACCGTGTTAAAATAAAGTTAACATACGACCGGAGAAAGGCAAACCTTTAATCGCCTCTGACCTATCCTGTAATAGACTTAGTTTTCAGTTCTGATTTGATAATCGAATGTGGTTAACAAGCGTGAGCGTAAATGGTTTGGTTGTGGATTGCGCATGTGCTTATTTTATTACCAGCGAAAATGTTCTTGCAACTGTTTTATCTGCCTGCAAACAAAAGCCAGGGGGAAAATATGGAAATTCCCATTAAGATTTATGATTTTTTATTTATCTTTTGCCAGATTATCGAGGAATGGTTTGAAGATGGAAAAGCCGAACGCTTATGATATTCCTCTCACAGTTAAGGCTCAGGTGATCAAGAGCAATCAAGTACGCGAAGGACTCAGGTTTGTGAGCGATTGGTAGGAGATATCAAATCAAAATCAAAATCAAATGAAATCAATTTATTTAAGCTCGATAGCGTGGGGAGTGGTTGCCCAATCTCCCGAGCCGGGGGCCCATATATGAAACGTTCGAGCATTCCGGATCGAATTGGAATTTACTAAAGTGTTGGTTTTCGAGGAGAGGGGAAAATCGGAGTACCCGGAGAACAACCTCTCGGAGCAGAGAAGAGAACCAGCAAATAAAAAAACACAAAACAAACTCAACCCACATATGGTGGAAGGGCGAGTGCTCTCTCCACTGCGAGTGCTCTCTCCACTGCGAGTGCTCTCTCCACTGCGCCATCCCTGCTGTCATATAACAGATAAAATAGTGCCACGGTACTTCAGCCAGAGATGACCCTTAAACACAAGGACTGAAAGAAAGCGTAAGGATTGTCAGAGATAAGGTATCATTCAATCCTACTAGAGTAACTACAGTAAACACCGAAATGCGAGAGTGATTCATTTTGATTAAACACCTTTCATATTACTTTTTTTATTAACGAAAATTGCACTTTGAAATTAAAATAGAGACCTTGAAGAGGCTATGTCACGAGTTTTTGGTATGAAACCACAGGGGATGTTTGTACCGTTTTCAAATGGAAAATAAAGGCCTGTTTATATGAGGCATTCCAGCTCAGTTAGGCGGGCTGGCCCGCTTTACCGGGCTGGCTCGGCTCATGCCTTATTTATTCATAAAATTTTGGTTATGTTTATATGAAAAGTTGGGCTGGCCCGCCTTTTCATATAAACACAACCAACATTTTATGAAGAAATAAGGCATGAGCCGAGCCAGCCCGCCTAACCGGGCTGGAAAACGTTATATAAAAAGGCTCGAAGACTCCTTACCTACGGACAGTCAGGACGGAAACGCGATGCACAACTTGAAAAAAGGCGGGCCGCTGTTTTTCAAGTTTCAGCTTTCCTGTCTAATAAGAACCATTATAAACCGATTTTGCGTTGGTTCTCTTTAAAAAAACTTAACTTTTTGTTTCTCTGTTGGGTATCTAAGAGCAATTTGTGCATAAAAATAGTCCTAGTCTTGAATTAACCCGAATTTTGCCCCAAAGACCGAAAAATAACCGTGACATGGCCACCTTAAATAAAAAGCCACACTGAAGCGTTGCTTTAGGCAACCGGAGTTAAATCTGACTTTGCTTAAGTGTCTTGCCTTGCGTCATCAGGGAACGACTGGACAAGAAGTTAGATTTCGATAACTACAAAGAAAAGTTCAGCATGCTTCTGCATATTGAGGAACTTCAGATGCAAAAGGACATCAGGAATTATGACATGAAAGAGTGTGAGTTTAAACAGGAGAGAACAGACAGACGGTTCCTCATCTTAGAGGTAAGTGTCAACTGGTCAACTTTTTCTTACAATCGTGTCCGGAAGCTATCGCTTCGATTCGTCATCTTGTCTTGGAAATTTTTTTTCCTCTGTCTGAATATTATGACAAGATCAAACATCATCTCTAACGACTAAGCTCAAAAATACCTAATTCAGTATATATTTGCTTTCTTTAGTTTTAATGTGTCTGGTTTTCGTGATCTTCTAGGTCCCAGGCCTTGCCGAAAATCGGCCGTCTGTGTTGCGGGGTGATAGAATCTACGCTTACGAGTCGGGAATGCTGCGGCGACGATACGAAGGAATTGTGCACAGGGTTCAATTATTGGACGTTAAACTTGGATTTGACATGAAAGAGTACGTAAATGCTTGGAATAAAAAAGGTCGCAGCGTGTCCAGTGGATAGCTGCAGAAACTCAATGAGAAATGGCAAATAAACGTCGCTGAGCACCAGAGCCAACGTCTCATGAAACAAGATTTCTGAGGGTGGTTGGTTGCGCATGAATTGTTGATTTTTAATGCGACATCCTTTAAGCTAAAGTGCGAACCATTCAGTCTTTCGTTTAAAATACCAGCTTGTGGAGATACGTGAAGTTATTACAAAACAAATGTTTTTTCTTAAAGACAAGTCAAGTGACCTGATACCTACCTCGACTCCAGATTCAACCCAAAAGACAATGACCGGCAATACACGGCAAAAACATTTTCCGGTCTTACCGCCAAAAATACTGCTCAACTGCTTAATCGCATTCCTTATTATTTTCTCTAGTATGCCTTACGTGAGAGGGAAAAAGTTTGACATACAATTCACATTTAATCGTCTGCCAGTACAAATGGAACACCGTGCGTGTGAGAGAATTACCAGACCAGAAATGCGTCATGTTCTTTTTCCGCGGGAAGACAGTCTGGATCAGAGAGGAGAGATTAACAAGAAAGTCAGGTTAGTGCTTACACTAGAAAACAACCACGAGTAAACTCTTATCTCCTTTGTCCGATTATGTCTGTATCGTGAACTGAACACTCATCTTTCAGTCAGGAGTGGCATTGTAATCCCAGTTGCAAAGTGACCATGGCTTTGATAACCTTTTATTAATTGCCATTTTCCTTAAAATTTCAGGTTCTATTTTGACCGCAATCTCAATGAGGAACAGAAACAGGCAGTTCAAAAGATTGTATCCGGGTCCTCTCGCCCTGCCCCTTATCTCGTTTTTGGTCCCCCCGGCACTGGAAAAACAGTCACCCTTGTGGAAGCTATCAAGCAGGTTAGACGTTACTTGTTTTGTTTTTAGTTGTTGTTATTGTTGTTTTTTTTATTATTAAATTGTACTGATTCGAGGTGTTCAGGGAGCGGACCCGGGAGGTGGGGGGCGGGGTGGAGGGGGCTAGAAATCGAACATAAATCAAGAGGTGAGAATATAACATCGCCTTTGTCTTTCTCGCACCGCCATCGGCCCTGCAGCTTCTCACAGTCCTTTCACTACAGCTTGAGGGACACCATGTTTTATTCTGGTATGTAATATGTACTGTTATAAGGGAAGGTTATTTTGGGGTACGTTTCAGCACATCACGTTTCAAGCAAAAAATGCCTTCCTATCGCCCCATAGGTACACGACCTGATCGATTCAAGTTTCATTATTGCCTGTGCGCCGGAAAACAGTGCCGCTGACCTGTTGGCTGAGCGCCTGTTGGATCATGTGGATAAAGGCCAGCTATTTCGGATGTACGCAGCATCAAGACCCTGGGACTTCATACCACAGAAGCTTAAGGTAAACTTATTGAATTACTCAATCCTAAGGACACTGTAAGACCCCGGGAACGACACATCCCTACCGGGTAGCCCCCTGACAGCCCCCCCCCCCTTTTTTAGTTGCTGCATATCCCTACCGGGGAGCCCTGACAATTCATCCTAACCACGTTCATACTACACCTCCCTCCACCTTCCCTCGTTAACAAATTTGAAGTTATTCAGTATTCCGATTGAATTTGCCGGTTTTCTGAGATCTTGGTGGTACTCAGCTGCTCTAGCCTTGACACCATGAACTAACGTGCAACTGTCATGACATTCATTGTGGGATGTCCTGTACTCAACAGGACGCTCGAGTTATAAATTTTGACCCAGTGCTACATGAAGTGTTCTATCCGTCCAAAGAGGAATTGATGAGCAACTATCGCATAATCGTCACTACCCTGGTCACTGCTGGAAGGTAAGTGGCACAAAAATGAAGCAACCAACAGTAAAGAGTGAAAAAAATTCAGTGTTCCATCTCGTAGGGCGTGAATGGAGGATGAAGATTTGGTAAAATTTCAACCGTTCGTCCGTCATCAACTTATTAAAGTCTAGGAAATTGTTTTCAGGTCAAAGCATGAATTTATCTCACAAACTGAATGGCTATGGCTGAGAAGAAAAAAAAGAGATGTACGTCTTCATTTTTCATCATAAGAAAAAATCGCAACGTATGTGTTTGATTGCTCGTTTACTCAGGTTGGTGTCAGCAAATTTTCCTCGGAACCACTTCACTCACATCTTCATTGACGAAGCCGGCCATGCAACCGAGCCTGAGTGTATCATCCCAGTAGCGGGCCTCCTGGACCCTCATAACCCCATGGGCGGTCAGCTGGTGCTCGCGGGAGACCCTAAGCAATTGGGACCAATTCTCAGATCACCAATATCGCAGAAGTATGGTCTTGGTAAGAAAGTCAAGAAATACAAATACGGGAAAACGTAGATCTTTACCTGTGTAATAGAAAGCACACAATCAATTATTGATCGTAGAACTTTGCTCTCTTTCTTAACTAGTAGCACGTTTACAAAAATCAGTTAAGAAAGTAAACGTCTAGTTAGTCAAGTATTTTTGTTATTGTGGAAGCGAAAAACCTGAGTTCTCATTTGTTTCTTCTCGCCTGATGATGATCTTGCTTGTACTTATTGAATCACTTCTCTTAGTTGACTTACTTAGACCGTATAATTAAGCAGGGATTAATTAGTTGGTCAGTACTCGTTTGGAACAAAACTCTCGCTTCGACGGACAGCTGAGTTTTTGTGCAAACCCAACCTTGCACTGGAGACGCCTTACTAGATGGATTTTAGCAGGGATGTTGAAACAAACTAAGTGGGCTGGGGTCCGGAACCAGGATAGAGAGATCGAGCCCGAAGGGATAGTAATAGCTAGGAGACTATAGCCCCACTTTTCGAAAGCTTAATGTTTCCTGATTCTGCTGTATTAGTTAAATCAGTTGGCTGATTGTGAGGTTGATCATAGATATCCCCATTTCGCACAGAGATCTCACTTTTGGAGCGTTTGATGACGTCGTGCAACACCTACGCACGTGATGCCAGTGAAGGATACAACTCGGACCTGCTGACGAAACTCGTAAATAACTACCGATCACACCGAGCGATTATCGAGATTCCCAAACAACTGTTTTATGACAACGAGCTCAACGAATGTGCGGGAGATTTTAGGTAAGTTGTGATAAATGGCATCAGTTACTTTAGTGAAGAGATGTCTCACCTGGTGGTACTCAGTGAATTTTGGCTTAAGGTGTGCCTCTAGGACTCAGAGAACCTTGGACGTAGACTATTTCAAACTAGTTTCAATTACATAATACAACCTCCTCAAAACTAAGCACCAAAAATCCCTAAACGATTTCAGGAAGGAGCTTCAATGCTCGAGTGAACTCTTTATACTACCATCCTAAATAATACTGTTTGATGACCAGACCACGTGACTATGTAAAATATTTCGTTCATTAAAGAAACGTCATGCTTGGCTGGGAGGAGCTGCCAAACAAGCGCTTTCCGGTGATATTTCACCCAGTTTTTGGCAAAGACGAAAGAGAAGCAAACAGTCCTTCATTCTTTAACGTGGCCGAGGTGGAGACAATTGAACGCTACCTGAAGAAACTGCTCGACGACAATGTGAGAAGCAGAGGATTGAAACACCTGCGTCCCGAGATGATTGGTGTGATTTCTCCCTACAAGAGACAGGTACGTCCGACAGCCCGCACAAGCATCCCTCGCCTTGCTGTGCGAGTCACTCGATCGTCAAACGGATATTTTTTTGTGTACACTTTGCTTACACAATTCATCTATGCTTTCTATTCCATCCAGAAAATTGGCGATGCAACTAGACGAAAATGTTCTACTTTGTGCAAATCTGAACACGCAAATGTTACTGATGACTAAACCCCCCCCCCCCCCCCACCAAAAGGCTGCCTCTTTCACCAATGAATTCGTTGCGTTTCCACAGTCAGAACTGCAGTCATTTTCAAGTCCCTTTACCCCCAGGCTCTGTTGTCCGTTAAAACTTGTAAAAATAAAAGTAAAATGAACAGCGAGAAAAATGTTTTCGTAAAGAAGGTTTGAAGTCGGGCAAACGTCACAAGACATTGGTTTTTTATGTATGCTGAGAAAAGGGGCGTACATTATACACTTAATGTATGGTCCCGAGGGAAACAGTTAGTTTTGTTTTCCCGTAGTCGAGGGAAACATCAGGACTCGAGGGAAAACAAGACTAACTAGTTTCCCGACGGATTGTACATTAAGTGCTTTGTTATATACCGAGACTTTCCCTTCAACAACCACAGCAAAATGAACTGACAAACAAACAAAGACGGCACTACAAGAACACGTCTTTGTTCACAAGCCTGCTGAATGAATAATGTACAAATGGCTAACAGTACTTGAAAAAGTAGAATATGCCTTTTTTGTATTTTCCGAATCTTTTGTTCCTATTAGATGCTGAATTTCTTCGGATGATACTGGAGAAAAACGTTTCCTTCTAGTCTCAGGTTCCATAACTTTTGTATTATCGTTGGTTTAAATTGAACATTGGCAGTGTTCTCAGGTCCGCCTTCGTCAATCAAGCTGACGTGAGCACGTGCTGAAGATCATGCCACTTTTTAGTCATGCACTAATCACGTGCTGTTGTATCCTGCGCGCGGGCAACAACTGCGGAATTGTATCCCGATCGGGATACATTTGAGTTTGGTCAGGGACACGTGACCAGGAATCAACCAATCGCAGTGCTCGTTTTGTTGAGTGAAAGTCTAGGTATATAACAAAAAGGTTATGAAAGGCCCTTCTGAAGCTACAGCGAATCAAAGAAAGACATCGTGTTCTCGGACGCGGTCTTGCCAGTTGTTTGCAAGACAAGATCAGAGCTGTGTTAACGGATATTTCCCCTTTATTCCCAGGTTCAAAAGATTCAGAAGATGATTGAAAAGAGGCGCTTTGGTGGCGGAATCAAAGTCGGGAGCGTGGAGGAGTTTCAAGGGCAAGAGAGACGTATCATCATTTTGTCGACGGTCCGAAGCACCAAGAAAGAGTTCCTGGAGATGGACAAAAATTTCCACCTTGGGTTTCTGAACAACCCAAAGGTAGAATTATAGTGTAAAGAGAACACTTGTAAAACAGTTCGTTTAGTCGAATACACAAATTTAATCACAACGTGCATACACTGCTGATGTCAACGTCTTTTAATTACTCTATTCGTTGTATATTTGGTAAAACAAGACGCTCTATGAGTGTTAACTCGGGATACTTTTGTGCTGCAGAAGCCGGACGCACGCTTTCTGATTCTCGAAACAATCCGGCTAGTGGTTTGCTTTTGGGTTCACATAAGGCCTTTTTATTCACGTACGAGCAAAGCTCGTTAAACTGTTTTGAGAGTTGCCACCCATATTCGTTGTCAGCTGTTGTTGTTTACTTCTAAATTAAGTGGCAACGTCTGGAGTTTACTTTGGCTCTCTCAAAACATTTTTTCTCTCTGCGAAGCTTGAAAACATTCGCATAGACACTTCTCTTAACATACTCGAAAACACAAGGCGAATCGTTTCCGCTTATGTAACATGTTTCTCAGAAGCAATCCGGATGTCACGCATTGTAAAAACAACTCGAAATTCAATCTGCTCTATTTTCAAAACAAAGCGTGTTACTTGGCTTAAAATGTCATTTACCTGATGAAGGTAAAAAATCTTAAAGTTTAATTTTAGATTTTTTTCTGACGTCACGTGAAAACCAAAATTTCGCAAACTTGTCTCTAAATATAGAACTGTCACAGCGATTGGGTTATGGTATAATCCGGATCAAATTACATCAAAACAACTTTGCGATTGTCTAAATATACAACTGTCACAACGTTCTAATTTCAGTCGATACTCACAGCACGTGCGAGGCTTCCAACTTTGTCATCCATATTCGTTGTCAGCTGTCGTTGTTTACTTCTAAATTAAGTGGCAACATCTGGAGTTTACTATGACTCTCTCAAAACATTTTTTTTTCTCAGCTAAGCTTGAAAACATTCGCATAGACACTTCTCTTAACATATCGGAAATTAAAAACTCGAAAACACAAGGCGAATCGTTTCATGTATGTGACATGTTTCTCAGAAGCACGCATTGTAAAAAAACTCGAAATTGAAACTGCTCTATTTTCAAAACAAAGCGCGTTACTTGGCTGAAAACAGGCCAGCAGATATATCCTTAAAATGTCATTTATTTGATGAAGGGAGAGTGTAAATGTTTAATTTTCGTTTTTTCCTGACGTCAAGTGAAAACCAAAAATTCGCAAACTTGTCTCTAAATATAGAACTGTCAAAGCTATCGAGTTGTGATATTACATCAAAACAACTGTGCGATTTTGTAAATATGGAACTGTCACAACGTTCTAATTCGAGTCGACTGCTCACAGCACGTGCGAGGCTTCCAACCTCGCGGTCTTAAATTCGGCAAACCTTTTCATGCTGACAGTCTGTACTGTATTAAAATCTAGCTTCACAACTTTACAAAGATATGTGCAGGAAAATTTGTGTTCCGGCAATCGAAGTGGATTCTTTAACCTTGAGTGTTCGCTTGCGGTCACGTATTAAATGGAAGGTATCACATTACGAAAACAACTTTTTGCAAATCTGTAATTTTTCTGTCACGGCATTCGAATTCGACTTGTGATATCGATTAGCCGATAAGCACTTCACGTGCGAGGCTTCCAACTTTTTCTTAAAACTCGGCAAACCTTTTCACGGGGACATACTGTGTTTTATTAAAATATCTAGCTTCACAACTCAAACAGGATGAATTTGCATAACTTCAAAACAACCGTCGCGTGATGTTAGCCTTTCGACCTTGGGACTATGTGGTTTGCTTTAACCAATGAACACACCGCCACGTGCCTGCTATTGTGCATTGGCCAATCAAAACACCGGAACGTAATTGTATCGTGCATTTTGCTGCGCAGGAAAAAAAAAAGACTGAAATCAAACACATTTTATAACTCGGTATACTTACAGTATCCCGAGTAAAAAGAAAAAGACTGAAATCTGACACATTTTATAACTCGCTATACTTGCAGTATCCCGAGTAATTATTTGGCTCCATTATTTATGATTGTTGGGATTTAAGCCAATTTCATTCTTATTTTTGTTCTCTTTTTTTAGAGGTTCAATGTTGCCATTACTCGAGCGCAGGCCCTATTAATTTTAATCGGCAATCCTGACATGCTTTACCTGGATGAGAACTGGAAAAGGTTAGCCGAGAGGACTTCGTCAGATGATATTAAGTATAAAGTTTCAGCTGAAGCCCATTTGGCCTCAGGAACGAGCCACAGTTGTTTCACCGACCATAGCTAGAGGTTCTTTGGATCAACGTCAGCGTGTTCTAGACATAAAAATTCTTGCCAATATTACCCTGCGAGGTTATTTCAAATCTCTTCATATTGCCATTGTCAAATCATTCATAAATTTTGTCCCGTCTAACTCCTAACTACAAACAGTGCAAGAAAGCAGTTTTTAACCGGTTCTTTCCGGAACCCTTTTACACCTCACGCCTAACTTTTACGTAAATTTCCACTACTTGGATATTATCTAGGATTGTGATTGTTATGGGAACAGGCGTTCGCTTTTCGGTCGCCCAACGTACTTGGTAGGACTTGACTTACCTTAAACTAAGAGTAATTAATTCCTTATATTGTTAGCAAGCTTTGCAAAACTTCTACTTGGTCTTCATCAATGATCTTCAAATACATGTTGTTTCAGGTTTCTAGAATACTGCAGAGAAAATGACGCTTACATTGACGTAGAAAGAAAGGACACAGTTGAAGACATAGCAGACACTCTAAGAAGGCTGAACCTCTTGACAGCTGCGTCATCAGGTAAATAACCTAAGGCCTGATTCAAGAAGGCGTTTTAAATTGAGACAAAAGCCATAATATTATTAACTCTAAGGGTTGCCTCTTTAACAAGCGCTGTTTGTATCCAAACAATATTCGTGGCATCCTGCACCTTAACTCGAGCTCCAGGTTGCTGTATTTCATTCCTGCAAAACGTGAGCAGGGCTATCTATAAATGCGTTCTCAGTGCTTTTATTCAGCGGTCATGACGAACTCGAAACTGGACTATGGGCCATGATCTAAACGAGTAAGGGCCTTACTCGTTCAGAACGTGAGGGATGGGCCACGTTCTGAACGAGTAAGGCCCTTACTTGTTTAGAACATGGCCCATAGTCCAGTTTCGAGTTCGTCATGACCGCTGAATAAAAGCACTGAGAACGCATTTATACAAGGTTAGCGGCCATCTGAAGTGAATATATTCACAAATTCCAGCGAGAAGATGACTGACCTGTTTACAGCTCTGTCTATTGTTTAATTTTCAAATTTGTGGCACCTTCCCGCCGGTATTTGTGAATAGTTTACTTTAGGTTGAGGCCAACCCTGTAGTAACTCGAAACTGGACTGTTGTTGGGTAATCAAGTCAATATCTACAAACGACGAGTTTCCATATCACGTGCCAATTTTGGTCATCTTGCTAGATCACACAAAGGATGAAGCAAAACTGAATTCTCCACCAACTAGTGTGACTGAGTTTCGTAGATTTTTGGGTATCACTGCCCACGCAAATGCGTTAACAAACTCATTTCCTTTTTCAGAATTTGATGATGATTCAGAAATCAGCCAACGACAGCTTCAAGAGCACCCAGAGTGGACTAGGCACGAGTGAATTTCCTCCCGCTGTGATTAAGGAAAGATGGCAACTACAAAAAGTCCAAGCTAACAAAAGTAGTTTGTCTAGTGTAGTTACGCAATCCTTACATGTAACCTTCGAAATAATGTAGTAAGTACCTAAGGAGCTATACTTGCGTACGAGGAAAAGATTTGAGTACGGCTTCTTGAAAATGTTTCCGGCTTAGTGTTGATACCAGGTAACGGTAAATTTTAAGCCTTGTGAACAAATAGTTAGGTCAGGTAGTATTCCCAAATCTGTGAATAAATGAAAGACTGCAAATTGACAGTTGTATCTCTCATTTATTCACCAGGCTAAAAATTTATCACCACTCTTTCTCTCGTTGTGCATACGCCACCCATTGACAGCAGCAGCAGGATTTTGTCAATCGAACTTATTTTAATGGTTTAGTCTCTTATAGCTCAGTGGTAGAGCGTGCGAACTACTAATCAGAAGGTCATAGGTTTCACTTCCCGCTGGGAGGACTCCGATTTTCTTTTCTGGGTATGCCTGTCACACCAATCTTGCGAGAGTACTTCAGAGTTACAAAGTTGTAGTTCGAAATAAACCTTGTCCTCGTACTCACATCTGAGAATCCTTACTCCAATTAACTTGCCACATTTAATTTTCAATGTTTATATACGGATATCAATGGGTTCCATTCTTGTTTCCAATCTATTTCACAATTTCTGTCATGTTAAAATACACCCAGGTCCCAGAGATTTGTTTTGAAAATTCTGCTCAAACGAAATTTAGGCAGCAAATCAAGTGAGGCTAATGATTTTAAAACGGTGAGGTTTTGCTGCTTGATCTCAATTTGTCATGTTCATGGACACACAACAGTCTCTTTCAGTCAAAAATAATGCAAGGTTTGTCTCCGTGATAAAGTTACATTGTAGATGTTATAGTTGGGGTAAAAACAATTTTCTTGTTTTCATCTGCAATCATTAATTTTTGTACAAGGCTGATCCACTAAGGGAAGAAAACCTGGAAAAATATTTCAGCCAGTACAAACAATTTTCATATTAAATCAGCCCTGTCAAAATGTTTTGTAGTGGGCAGCATATGTAGAGTAGTAGGCAGCAACTGCCAGCAAGCCTTCCCTGCTAAAGAACTCACAGTGAAGTCCAAGTGAGAGGTAAACGGCAAATAATTGACTGTGGGCGGCAAATTTGCCGGCTGCCGGCAAATTTTGACAGGGCTGTTCAGGTGGCTTTTACATACTACTAAAAGATCAGATCTTTAAGCTCTTTCTTGAATGGTGTTTTGTACGTGCCACATACTACAAATAGTATGTTTTGTTATTTTTTAACTATAATTACATTTCCTCACATAGAAGTAAACCTGTTCATAATAACAGTAATAACAATAGTAAAGATGCCATGTCAGAATCAACAAGCTAGATTTTGCAAATAGTACTTCTTTAACACGATTTTTCATTTACAATGCTTCCTTAATGGTAAAGGGTAGAAAAATTGCAAAGATGGCATTTGATGCACGTTCTTTTAACACACACAAAAAATAAAAATTTTAAGAAGTACCTAAGTCTTGTTATCACTGATCCTGACCCATTGGTCCACTTTTCTTTTCATCTTCAGTTGCCAATAATGACCCTGATACTATGGTTACTGGCAAGTCACAGTAATTTGTAGAAACAAAAAAAAATGTCTAACAGAAGTGCCTTGTAGACTTGACTTGGGTTTTTAAAAGCAGACTTTTTCTCTGAATTCTGCATAAGTTCATAACTTTGTTCAAACACAGTATGTTGCATGGAATTCAATGCTTTTGTGTCATGACTTCATTATCAGACCATCTTTCTTGGACCTTGTCATACCACTCCACACTACTATGACTTGTTTTTTCCTTCAAGGAGATCTTTTGCCTCATTTATTTTTGCAGCCAGATATGGCGACCCACCTGTGAACAGCAAATAAATATCACTGGGTCAAATTACAAAGGTCCAAAAATTCACTACTAACAAATACTTTATTTAAGACCATTATCATTTGAGAAGACTATTAATGAAACTGTTTATTACACTGTACTTTCACCAACAGCCCATAGTTCACACTGTTCCCTACGGATGTTGCCAATTTCAAACATACAACTGTAGACGGTTTTACATGGCCACGCAGAGATACTAAATTTCTCTTTAAGTATTGAAAAAGATGCAAGATAAATTATATGACTTATAACACCAATAAAATACCAAAACACTTCATTTTCACAGCAAAAGGCGCAAATTATTATGTAACCATAGCAATGGTGATCTCTTTAGTGATGACAACAACATGTTACAGGATGTATGTGAATGTTCATGTGTGAAGATAGTGTGTTTTTCAATGAAAGCTCACCTGGCATTTCATTGGTGTTTATATAATAAAGGCCCTTCTTTTACAAATAAAAGAAACAATTATAGGCTTTTGAAATAAAAAGTGACCTCACTAAATGGAAGAAAAACTGTTGTAAGGTACCATCAATTTGCAAGTAATGTATTTTAGTTTGATCAAGACAAGGTTGCAACTTTCCCACTGTACACTGCTTGATACAGCTCCCTTTAAGAAACGTTAACTCCAGGGAGTCTGAGAAAAAGTGGGCCACTGGTAATCAACAAATAAACCTTTGAGTCATTCCTCTTTCATGAAGCACACAATCTGCCACTATACAGTGAATACTTGATTAATACTTTCTCCATACTAAGCTTACTCCTTTTCAGTTAAGTTAACCAATATTAGGCACATGTTAATCACATGTTGAAAAACACACCAAAGTGAAGTGCAGTACAATGGAACCTTGATTTAACGAACTGCTAAGGGATTAGGGAAATTGGTTCATTATATTGAGGGGTCATTACATCGAGGTCCTTTTCCATACATATTTTTAAAAGGTTAGGCTGACGAATATCATTCGTTATATCGAGGGCTTTGTTATATAGAGGTTCATTAAACCAAGGTTCCACTGTAGTGACAGAAAAGATGGCATCACAACAGCTGTGTACTCACCTCTGTCAGGATGATTAATGAGCATAATTCTTCTGTGAGCCTCTCTGACTTTGACCTTGTTGGCTGAAGGACTTGACAAGTAAACAATGCAATGTGAGATAAATAAAAAAAAAAGATGTCATAAACTATGAACCCTTAGCTTCAGAATCTTTATCCTTAATGATATAGATGTGGGTACTAATCACAATGCACATTTCAACCACTCACTGTATTGAAGAAGTTTCTTTTTTGTTACGTAATACAAACATAAGTACAATTTGATTGAATTTGGTGAGGTATGGGATAAAACCACAGTACCACTCAAATATAAAGTTGATTAAATATCACCAGACCATTTCCAATGAACTTTTCCCAAGTATGGTTGGATGGAAGTGGATGAGACAATCATGAATTTCAAAATCTTCTTGCAATCTTGACAAATGTTTTTGCTTGCAAGTTATACATACCATGCGCATTTGCAGTCTGACAAACACCTGTTTCTGTAGTGCATATCGTCACAACCTTGGTGTTTTGTTAATGGAAGTGAAGGAGTCAAGTGCCACGTGTCAGGAGAATTAAATCACTGGAAACTCAATTTGTGTCTCAAGTAGAGTACAAATTATCAAATCTACAGGGCCCATTGAACTGACTTTGCTGTAAAAAGCAGATGTGACATCGAATCACCTACACTTTGAAATACCTGGGCAAGGCCTTAGCATCCTTTTTGCTATTGCCAAGTGTATCTCTTTGCACTACAGTGGAACCCATCTGACACCAACAAAACATTATTGAGAATAATAATTATTATTACCTTATTCCAAGGACTAAACCTGCTTCTCTTTTTGTCATTTTAGGTTCAAATCCTCCTCTGTAATAATGGCTGAATTCCTGTCAAATTATGAATAAGCAACTTAACACATTTGGAGACATTTGCTGCAATGATGGCTGATTTATGAGAGTATTATTCGTTTCTATAATCTAAAAGGAGACAGTAGTCCACTATCCAGGCAAACACAAGTACCTTTCAAGTTCATATTTCACATTTTACCCAAGATAAGTGTGATTCAGACCACAGGCTTCCCAAGCTCAAAATTCGACTCTGCATCAGCTTGTTTATATAGAGAATTGTATGGGAAAGTCGCCGGTTTGTAAAAAAAATGTGTAAATAACTATCTAATCAGAAATAAAGTTTTCCTACCTCAAATGTGTCGCGTACTTGTCTCTTGTGCCGATTTTGAAGCCATTCTGACGCCGTTTAGTGAAGTTTTTCGAAATTGTTGTCTCTCCTTCTTAAAGAAGTAGAAGGCAGACCACTCTATCGATCGCATCAATCGCTGGCCAGACGTCACTCCACAAATCGCTCTCTCCTCGAAAGGAAAAGTCCCGAATCGCGATAAAACCAACAGTTCCATAAAGCCCAATAAATTTCACTCCATCTACGTGTGTTTCGGCGGTCAAAAGACTCGTGAAGAACGAAAAATTTGGCTTGAAGTTCACCTCTTCGGCTTTCCTGAGATGCTTGTGACCGACCTCGCGACAACGGCCGTTAACGCAAGGTCAAGTAGCTGGTTTCTGATTGGTCCATTTGAATTAAGTCACGCGCTGACAACACGACCCTCCACCGGAGGGAAAGGTACATTTTGTCGCGAATCAAGTGTCACACTAGGGCTGCAGCTGGTTTGTAACCGTGACAGAGTTCACAACTATCAAGTAAATTTAGAACGATAACTATTTTATGCTGAAAATCCAATCTTATCATTCTAAATTTGCTTGATAGTTGTGAACTCTGTCACGGTTACAAACCAGCTGCAGCCCTAGTGTGACACTTGATTCGCGACAAAATGTACCTTTCCCTCCGGTGGAGGGTCGTGTTGTCAGCGCGTGACTTAATTCAAATGGACCAATCAGAAACCAGCTACTTGACCTTGCGTTAACGGCCGTTGTCGCGAGGTCGGTCACAAGCATCTCAGGAAAGCCGAAGAGGTGAACTTCAAGCCAAATTTTTCGTTCTTCACGAGTCTTTTGACCGCCGAAACACACGTAGATGGAGTGAAATTTATTGGGCTTTATGGAACTGTTGGTTTTATCGCGATTCGGGACTTTTCCTTTCGAGGAGAGAGCGATTTGTGGAGTGACGTCTGGCCAGCGATTGATGCGATCGATAGAGTGGTCTGCCTTCTACTTCTTTTAGAAGGCATGTCCAAAAATCCATTTCGCGCACGCGCAGAAGAGAGAAAGACTTAGAAAATAACAACTCAGGAGAGAAGCAGAATTTTACAGACGAATGTATGAACTTAAAAATCTAAAGCAAAAGTTTATGAACTACGACAACAGCTGTCATAAGGTTTCGATGGAATATTGTAGACAAACTATTTACATTAAAAGCTTGGGGATAAACGGTGTTCTATCTTTAAAATTCGGGCTTTCCAAGGTAAAATGAAAACGGAGAATAACATACCTTCAACCGCCATACTTTCCCTTCTAAACTGGCGTAAGTCGAACGAAACGGTTGCGTTACTTTGAGGTTTTGCAGCTATCACGACACAAATGTTCGATAGGTTGCGATAGATACTTCAAGAACATATGTTTTAAGTTTTATCGACAATGTTTCTTTTCGTGATCCATGAATTTCTTTCCTTCCCTTGCGTTTTGAAGTAAGGCATTTAAGCCATTTTCTGCAACCCAGTTGAGCCCCACTTCCACTGTGCGAACATTTAAAGCGCCATCAAAACATAACGATCAAGGAAAACTTTCAACTCTTTGTCCGCCATTTTGCTCGATGGTTGGGAATAGACTGGGTCTAGCTGTCTTTTAATAGCCTTATCTTGATTGGTCAATAATAATCTTTTTTAGTACAATTTTTTTAATTGGTGTTTCATAGAAGTCCCGGGAAATCTGATTTTGTTTTGCGCGAAAAGTGGTTGCTTTGTTGTTTCATTCATCAGTTTATCAATGGAGTAGTATCGTTTTACTATTAGTCTTATTAAAAATTTTACACTGCTAGCTAGACCAAGATATCAAGTTAAAAAGATAACTTTCCAAGCAAACATCAACAAAACAATTTTAAAACATGTCGTCTCATTGAATTTGCATGGTTGCCTTTGTTTTTATATGCCTTGTTTTATAAGCCGCTCAGAAAGATGAAAATAAATGGCCGGGTATTCTGAAGTTGCTCCTTTCCTAAGTCTCAATCTAACCTGAGCGGCCAAGCGACGAAGGCGAGCCGCCAAGCGAGAGAAAACAGATGAAACTTCAGCTTATTTATTTGTTTACCTCCGTTCCTTTTCGTTCTGAAATAAGCCGCTCAACCTCAAACATCCTTTCTCTTTTCCGGCCGGTAGTTCTTGTAAATATAAGGAAGAAGATCAACGCTTGACGTACTGTTTAATTTTTTGTAATCCATACTTTTTCACACAAAATAATCCATAGTCATATACAATCGAAGTACAATCGAAGCATGTGGTATGTCGTCTCTAGAGCCTGCGCCTCGGTCAGCGGTGCCGCGTGCAAAAACTGAAATGAATTTCTGGCCATGGAGAGACAACGATTTCGAAAAACTTCACTAAACGGCGTCAGAATGGCTTCAAAATCGGCACAAGAGACAAGTACGCGACACATTTGAGGTAGGAAAACTTTATTTCTGATTAGATAGTTATTTACACATTTTTTTTACAAACCGGCGACTTTCCCATACAATTCTCTATATAAACAAGCTGATGCAGAGTCGAATTTTGAGCTTGGGAAGCCTGTGTTCAGACCAGCAAAAGGTTCCAGTCAGTTTGTCTCTTATCTTACAACCTATCAGCTACTTTCAAGCGCCAGCGACAACACAAAACAGTGCTTTTCTTTCCAAGAAGTTTAAAGAGGGACTACCATATTGCCTTGAGAGGCATGGAACATTAAAGTTAACTATAGAGTTTAAATAATAATAATACTTTATTTACCCACGTGTCATCTAGGAGCTGAAAGCTCGTTTAAATGTGAACGTGAAACTAATTACAAATAGTAAACTAATAAGAAGGTGGTGTCGCAGGTCACAGCTCCTGTAAGCTCTAAATTTCAGTGGTAGAGTGTTGCAGCCCTATTGTTTTAGGGCTAGGGCCCATTGTTAGTGTTGTTTTTTCTTTTGCTCACCTGAAGGGTGGTCTCCAATCAGATAAGACCTTGAAAGGGCTGCAAGGTGACTCAGATTTTTGCATGAAAGCCTCACTACACTCCATCAGGTGTACAAAAAAACCATAACACTCCACTTTTCATCTGACAAATTTGTACTAACTATGGAACCATTTTACTAATATCTGGTCAGCTAAAAGTTATTTCAGAGTTTTAACTACATTAAAATTTGATATTCTTGATTTTAACAATTCTCTCTATTTGGGAAACCTGGGTTTAGATCTTAAAATGCACATCTACAGATTTCCAATCAAACACAAGATCTGAAAACAGATTTCACATTGGATTTTATTCATGGATTGATTTTAACAAACAAAATTTGATTTGAATTGATTTTAATGAACAAAATCCACGACAAAATCTGTTTTCAGATCTTGTGTTTTGATTGGAAATCTAATGATCTGGATTTGAAGATCTAAATCCAGATTTCCCAATCAAAAGAACCCTAAGACTAGACTGCAAAACAGCTGTAGTTTTGCGCTGGTTGAATGCAAGGTCTTGTCAAGTGAAAGGTCTGGAGCGAGGGTGAAAATGTAAAGTGAAACTGGGGATAGACGCTAAAAATACGTACTGGTCG
>JAEMWC010000733.1:397500-449536 GCA_016490735.1 Pachyseris speciosa
AAGCAAGTGAAATAAGTGATCTAAATTATGATTTTGAGTTATCATTTATTTATCTTGTTATTTGACATATTTACTTTTATTCAACTTATAATTAGAATTAGTATATATATATATATATATATATTTTATTTTAGCTTTTATTACAGTTGATGTGATGTCGGACGGTCTTGTTGAGTTGTAATTGCGGACTGTATTTAAAGGTTTCGAGATCATATGAGAAGTGGAGAAAGCTCAGAGTGACGCGATGCTGCGAAAAGGGAAGTTTTATCCTCTGTTCATACGCTGTTATCATGATGTATGGCGAATTAACTCCTCATTACTGGAGTAAATCACCGATGCATTTCACGGACAGGCCATGGTTATACTTTGCACTGGCGAACAAATGTGATCTGTGGATCTCCTGGAAAAACAAGGGGTTTACTTTGTTAATTTTTAGCGTATACTGCCATATATATATATATGGTTGGTTAAGTGCTGTACTGTTGGTAATTTTCGCGCCATCAGTTGTTGCCGCCATAATATGTAACACCTTGATGAAGGAAGGCTGTGCCTCCCGAAATATTGTTTTAAATATATATATTCCTCGCCGTTTAACCAGCCTTGCTTGTTTTTTACCGTTTTAGAGTTTACAATTTTATAGCTGGTTAGATCTATTACAGGATCTGGCTCTCCTATTTTGCAACGGTGGTCCTTGCTAAAGTATTCCAGTTCATTTCATCAGTTGTTGGCCATGCTTAGTTCGTATTTCGAAGAAGTATAAATTTCATCTGGCTGGGAAATAGCAGTTTACGGCCGAAAACTCGAAAAGTGTGTTCCCAGAAATATCGCCATTTTAAACTAGGGGGACGCACAATAGGTCAGATTGATTGATTGATTCAAAAGACTGCTAATATAAATGAGCGAATGTGTACATATATGTAATGAAAGGGATAACGCATAGAGTACATGGTCTTATTGAATGAAAACAAAACTGAACAATTGTTACAAAAGTCGATTGATGTAAGACTTAACCGTAATTTATGGTTGTTCCAAAATGAAAGTAGAAACACTTCGGCAAAGACTGCCATCAGCCTACGTAAGGGTTATTTACCTGTCCCTCGGGGGTATGTGATATATTCACCTGAAAATAAGAAAATAGGTTTTTCGTTATTCAATGGCCTTTCGTTTCCTTTAGAAAACCTGCATGCCATCTACTTTAAAAATACTTTTAATGGAAGATTGTGGGCGGTGAGTTTTCGACTGTAAACATAAGTCAGATATTTTTCTGATTTGCCGTGTTTGTTTTTGTTTTCACAGTGCCGAGTGGGGTTGAATTAAGTTCTGTATTATTTACACAACAACTGATGCGTGGTAATATAAACATGTTTGTTACTTTTGCATAAACACTGCATTCAGTACACTACAGTCACATAGTTGAACGACTGCTGTTGAATTCTGGGAAAAGTGAGCTCTCGGCTAGCATTGTTTGTAAACAACGATAAGCGATAGTGAAGATGAAGTCTTCTTAACCCAGAACAGCTTTTCAAGGTCTTTGGAATCTCCTTCTCGGCAGTTGGATTTCCTTTGTGAATGGGACAAGTCAGACTCACAGCCAGGATGCTCAGACTAAGACGTTGAAAATGCTGTTTCAGATCGTTCTTAAGGTGGGCCTTTTAAAGGTGAATTGAGGAGTGACATTTTAAGGAGTTTAAAGATGGGATTAAAATGTCAAAAAAATGTTTTGAACCATCACCAGACAGTTGACACCCCACAAGGGCACTGAAGGTTGCTGGGGAACTGTTTTGGTGTCCATCTGCTAATTTTCCACTTCAAATTCCAATTTTAAACCTTCATTAAATCTTCAATATTCCCTATTTCCCTAAATTTAACAAATCCTTCTAGAAAAATTATCTCTTCCCAAATATGCCCAAAAATCACCAAAAATTTCACAAAATATCTCACAATACAGCTTCCAGGGATTAGAATAGGGATTTTGGATTGCTTGAAACGCGAACGAGATATTAACGTCAAAACTATGTCAAGCGATGCAAAAACGGTGTTTAGGTTAAGTCCCCCCTTAATTGGGCCTCACAGGAGTGGCCATGACAGGGTGATTTGCACTAACCACAAGGAATAGATAGTTTTAGTTCCAGTAAAACTCTTCGCGTTGCTTTTTATAAATACGGCGTCCAACAGTAGAACGGACATAAATCGTTGTGCGGAGCGTTCAACATGCGAATACCCCACAGAATTGTCATTGTGTTCTTCGGCAGGTCATTTGTAACCCGTTTAAATTAGGATCTCCGTATTTTGTTTTGTATTTTCGTGCAGTTTGACTGCGATTGTTACAACTCAGTACAAGAAAACCGGTATCCGCACAACTGACTGCGACCTTCGAATTAAAGTAGCGCTTCAAACCGCAAGTGCGAGACACAGGGTTCCAAGGAATCCAAGGTATATATACCCGAGTAATGGTATTGAAATTGCTTCAAAAATAACAGTTTGTTGCCCCAATATTTACATTTTTTCGCCATTGTATTGCTTACTTTATTCATTGATCAATTCGGACGGTTTTTCGAGGTTTAATAATAATAAGGGCAGCAGGGATGGCGTAGCGGTGAGAGCACTCGCCTCCCACCAATGTGGCAACGGGTTCGATTCCCGGTGACGCCACAGGTGGGCTGAATTTGTGTTGGTTCTCGACCCTGCTCCGAGGGTTTTTCGCCGGGTACTCCGGTTTTCCTCCCTCAGCAAAAACCAGCATACGGCTTATTCGAGTTGGTTGTAGGCTGTGCTCCAAGGTCATACATGGACCGTATAGCGGTTGCCAGAGGCGCCTTGTATATGCTTTCGGTTCGACCTTGTTGAGCTGCGTCCTTACTATACTTTGCGAGGACGATTAGCTCATACAGTTATAATAATAATATTTTTTTTTATAAAAAAAATTTAACAATTCATCCAAATTTTACAAAACAATAAATAATTGCCAAATTATTAAGTCACGAACTATGAGAAAATGATATTAATCCTTTGTTATAAATACTTATCTAAAAACTCTCAATTGCTATTAATTTCGTCTATTGAAAATAAATCAAATACATAAGAAGAAAGCAAGATAGTGGCTCAGCTTCCAAAAAAATGTGACAAAAACTAAACTAAAAAAAACTTGCTTTCTAAAAAGTCTAAAACATTGTATTAGGTATAAAACGAGACGCCTGGAGGCATTCACGCGGGATGTGTTGGTCTATATAAGCATTAAACTTTGAATGGCTAGCGAGAGTCACAATCCGTTTGAATGAGCAGCCAAAAAAAGGAAATACAAACATGGATTGAGTACAGTACTACAAACGGTGTAACTTGTACCTTGGAGAAAAAATGTAACATAGTGGGGTTGGCGTTAATTAAAATTGGGTTGATTATAAACTTGATGGAAACGTAAAAGCGCCAAAACAAGGAGTCTGGTGTTCTGAAAGGGTGCTTTGAGCGCTTTATTGGTTATACCGCTGGCATGTTTAGTCAGTCAACGATAGTTAGAATTCCTAATTTCTAAATAAAATACACTTGTTGCCAATCAAAGATTGTTAAAATTTCGCAGCGAAATTTGATTTGTGCTGCGAGAAAGCAGTTGTAAATAGTCTTAGTTTTTACTTGTAATACTCAACTGATGATTTTCCGTGCTTAAATAAAGCCTTACGTACATACATGCCTAAAAAGCAAAGGCGTTCAATTAGTAAATGTACGCGAAGGCGACCAAAGCGAATCTTATGAGTTACTTTGAAGCACAATTCATTTGACCCGTTTCTTGCAAATTTCGTAAACTTGCTTTGAATAGAATGAACTGGTGAATTTAAGATAAAGCACCGTAAAAATTCACATTCAAACCTGTAATTTTTGGGGAGGTGGATTCCAAGAAGCGCCCAAACGATTCGGAGAAAGTCTAAAATTCTTGCGATGACTTGTTGTGATTATTCCGGGAAGATCAATTTTCGTCTGCCTCGCTAAAACCACAATCTGTCCTCGAAGAGGGATTTTTTCGCTATGAAGTGACTAATTTCCACTGTTAGAACGTTTTCTTCCAATTTACTGTTTCAAAAAGCTTTGTTTCTCTTCTAAGACCAGCATACTGCTATCTTGAAAATTCACCAGGCCAAGAGGCGGCCGCCATTTTTATTGCGTTCGCAGAACGCAGTTCTAATCCAGACTGAATCGAGATTTTTGGACAACCGGTGGGTCTTGAAAAGAGCTGCCCCTACAACCTGCAAGCAATCTGCGGGGGCGAACAGGAATGACATCATCGCCAAGCCAACTCAATAGCTTTCAAAATGGCGGCCGTCGGCGAGGAAGAGGAAAGTGATGTCTAAATGTCTTGAATGAGCTGCTACAGCCTGGAAATGGCGAAAGTAAAAATGGCGGCGATACAACTACAATGAGTTGACAATTCATCAAGTAAAAGCGGAATTGAATCGACGAAATTTTTCGAAAACAAGACCTGTTTGATCGAGTTGTTGAACACGATGAAATTGGGGTTCTGCCAGAGACCTCTGCTAGCAGGGAAGGTTCTTTGTGGATGATCTGCCACCTTACCTCTCAAGAAACGACCTCGACTGAAATTTGTTATATCAGGATAAACAAATGTCTGAGAAATATTTTGTACACATTTTTACACAACGGATCGGTCATTTCTATTTCGTCACTGAAAACAAACAAATATGCCATGCGAAGGAACATACCATGTTGGGTTGTACACCTTTTTACACAACGGATCGGTCATTTCTATTTCGTCACTGAAAACAAACAAATATGCCATGCGAAGGAACATATCATGTTGGGTCGGAACAAGTCCTGAGGAGCTGAAGGAATTTCTGGGATTACTGTCTGGATAAAGCTCAAACAATTGCCGATTTCTACAATAATTTGTTCGTTGCTGCTACAATTATTTTCAGAAACTATGTTTTAATATTGTGTTAGTCAAAGTTGATATTTTTGAGGCTTTCCAAGATGCTGTAAATGTGCTTTTAGTGTTCAAAGATCATCATGGACCACATGGCCCTCCATATGGTGGTTTTAGGGTTAACATACCAAACCTACCAATACTCGAACGCACTCTATAATCTACGATTACTACTAGTTTTAAATTTAATCTTCCATGCGCGTGACTACAACCTTTCTCTCTACCACTCTCCAAGACTCTCGCAGTAGTTTCCCACCTTGACCTGGCACGTGATTCCATGATGATGAAAAACCAATCAAATCGAACCATTTTCTCGAGACTTCCCGCGGGATACGGGAAAACTTTAGAAAAAACATTGCAATTTGTGGCTATGACTGATGCAAAAAACGGAATTCGACCGAAACCTCAACGCAGTCTGCCTTTGGCCATCCCGCGTAATAATGTCGACTACTAAAACTGTTAAACAATTCTTGGCTCAGTATACCTGGCTTTGGAAAAAGCGTTCTCAATGCCTTAAAAAATATTAGCATTTCCTTTTTCAATATCCAACTCAATATAATAACAATGACAATGACAATCAAAACAACAACAACAACAACAACAACAATAATAATAGTAATATTAGCCAGTATACAGGCCCGTAACTGGGGTATTTCAAGGGGGATTCGTATCCATTTGTCTGACGAAAAACGTTTAGCTTAGGGTGGGGGTAGGGAAGAAAAAGCTCTTTTAATCAAACGTCAGTTTGATCACTCTAGTATTGTAAGTCCCTTAATTCCCTACTATACAAAAAGCCAGTGCATTATTGGTATAACACTAACAGTCCATATCACAACAACGGGCCACAGTAACATTAATCGTCACAGCAAATTTGATAGCTCTACCATTCGCGGATGCATGGTAGCAAATAGCTCCACCACTTCTTCAAGGTCTATTTGCATGTCGTAATGGATATGCATAAGTGC
Source organism: Pachyseris speciosa (assembly GCA_016490735.1). Lineage (NCBI taxonomy): Eukaryota > Metazoa > Cnidaria > Anthozoa > Scleractinia > Pachyseridae > Pachyseris > Pachyseris speciosa. Next base: position 403,396 of record JAEMWC010000733.1, read on the forward strand.
AAGTGACGCTAATCTGTTCTCGCTCATCGTGCATCGCATATAGGTGTTTAACCTTCGCATCGCGCTGAAGGACCTTTCGCACTCGCAGCTAGTTACGGGCAAAGTGGATAGTATTTTGAGCAGAGTGAATATGTTGGGAAATTCATCCTCGTCGCACTGCTTCAGGAATGTGGCACACGAGCCCGGGAGCTCTTCCTCCTCTGCATACTTGATTCTCCACCGCCGAAATTCTGCCGGGAAGAGCTGTACGTGGAGATGGAAGATCGTCCCTGTACATATCGACGACCCCTTGTAACTCTTGCGACTTCGTTTGATTCTCGTTCATTACAGAGCGAACCAAAGCAAGCAGCCTTGAGGCTTGGACGGTGACGGCATCGAAGCGCTCTCCTAGCTGCAAAATCATGTGGTCAAGAAATGGAGCAGCCACGTTGATCCGATAATACTCCTTTGCTGTTGGAGCTGGAGCGTTGGCGCGATGACGTTGCCTGCCAGCAACTCTGGGAGCTGTTGGCGCCACTCCCCCCTTAGCTGCCATTGCCATTGCCTTCTCATACGCATCATCATACATCTCGTCCATATCGGCGCGCATGTTCTGGTACGACTTGAGCACACTCGAAACCATCGTGAAAGCCTTGAAAATGTCATTGCTCTTCCGTTGCAACTTCGTTGTTAGAGCACTCATGTGCGACAGGTAGAGGTATCCAATGACAAAAGTCACGACAAATTCAAAGTTCGTAATGGCTTGGAGTAGTCCAGAGGCATCCCTCTTAGTGGCTGTGTTCCAGCATCCATAGAACTGGGCTGGACAGTCGTCGTGGTGTAGATTATGTGCCATGACTTCCAAAACATACACGACATACTCGAAGGATTCATAAAAATGCTCGTACGCTTCAGATCTCTCTGCCCATCTGGTCGTACAAAGAGTTACAATAGGCTTTTTCCTTGCATTTTCAGGATATTGATCCTTGATTACTGCTGACAGGAAGCCATTTCGCTTAGGGCTGTAATTGAAAAAAATACACACTTCCTTCACCTTGCTTATCATATTTTGGATTTCTGGAAGACCGCAACAAGAACTTATCACAAGGTTAAGACTGTGCCCCGCACAATGGATGTACACTGCCTTTGGCGCACGTCGGCGTATTTCTGCTTGTACACCAACCCCCTCGCTGCTCATGGCAGCCGCGCCATCATATCCCTGGCCACGGCAATCTGTTATGGGAATGTTAAGGTCTCTCAAGCACTCCAGGACAGAATTTGAAATTGCAGCTCCAGTTGTCCGCTCCAGGCTCTTGAAATCTGTGAACTCTTCTCGTATATCCCTGTTATTATCGACAAAACGTATGACGATGGCGAATTTTTCTTCATTATGAGATGTAGACTCGTCAGCTAAGATGGAGAAAAAACGAGCATCTAAGATCTCTTGTGCGATTCTTGCTTGGATGAATTTTTTTCCTATCACCTCAACCATCTCGTTTTGGGACTGGGGGGAAATGTATGTTACCCTGTTGGCGTTGCGCAAATGCTGTGCAAGCATATCGTTGTCTTCTGACATCAGCTTCAGCAACGCGCGGAAATTTCCTGGATTTCCAGGCTGGTCAAGCCTTTCCTTGTCACCTCGAAGAGCAATGCACTGGCGCCCACAATATAGCACCGCCTTAGCTATGAGTTGCAGTAGTTTTCGATTTTCTTTGATTCGTTTCTCCCTCTCTGTACTAATATGACACTGGATGGTTGCCGTTGGATTTTCCATTGTTTCGCAAAAGGCCTTAGCAGCTAATATTGCATCTCTGTGGTACTGTTTTTCAGCGTGTGCGACAATGACGTTAGTGTATCGAGTCCACTTATTGAAAGGAATTGTGACAAGGGCCCCCTTATTTGAATGGTCAGCAGCGAAAAGTGCACATGGCACGCAAAAAGCACCATCTAGACAAGGGCTGTATTTGAGCCAAGGGCGATTTCGTGAGTATTCCATGCGGAAGGAGCGGTGGCAGCCATTATCATAGGTTTCAGGAAACTTGTAGTCAAAGGAAGGAACGAAATGCCTAGCAAGGAGCTGATATTTTGTCCCCCCATCCATTGCTTTGATTAATCTGTTCAACTGCTCTGGTGTCTTTGTACCGTCGATGTAGCGGCCAATGTCTTCGCTACCGCCTTGCACTGATGTCAGTTGTGGAATATCTGTGGAAGCACGCCCACTAGCACTGCAAACTTGGGAAGCCGAAGATGCTTGCTGGCTGGCAGAAATTGTATGGGGGGTTTCTTGCATTTCTTGAGCTAAGCTCGAGCTTTTGTTGACACTGGTTTGGCTACTACTCTCAACTTGATAACTAGAGCATGCTTGCTCACTGATAGAAATTACATCGAGGTTTCAACTTGGGGCTCTGGAGCGACGCTCGAAGTTTGACCGTCACTTTCTTCAATTTCTCCTGTTTGGCCTTTCTCAAGCTCATCTACATTTTGTTCAGCCTCAACTTGGGAATCTTCTACTTTAAAAAAGAAGCTTGTAATCAAACTCGCTGTTTTACTCTTCTTTTTTGGAGGCATCGTAAAGTGAATCACCGGTGGCTGCATCAAAGCGAATGGCAATAGACGACGAAATCAAAAGAAAGCCTTCATCATTCGTCCAGACATTGTCGTACATGCCGGGAAAACCCGCTCTGACACTGGCCAATCACAAGCGACTGTTCCCACGCCTTACCACACATGTGAGAGAGAAGGCCGAAATGTACAAACCCCGACGGAAAAGGCGTATTCAACTCTTTTAACTTAATACCAGCTGCTGGGAAATGTCAAAATTCTTTAGTTGAACATTTCAAATAAGTAAATCTAAAAAAGAAACATTGCCAGCCACACGGTTCTCTGAAATGAAATTCATTCACAAATAGGCTGAAGAACTAAAAAGCAAATCATTAGCAACATTCAAATGGTTTCCCAATCATGATTTAAGGATTGTGCTAAAAAACCCGAAAAGGCCGTTGTATTGCAGATAGTATTACACCTGTTTTTGACAAATATTAATACTACCGTTTGCGAGCTTGCATGAAGCGTGACGAAATAGCTTGGTTTTGAAAAGTTGTATCGCAGACGTTTGCGGTTCAAAACTTTTAGTTAATGTCTGGAAACTTTGCGAAGCACGTGATCATGTTCAACGGTAAAATTAAAATTTCCAGTCGATTATCTGAGTTTTGACTTCAAAGTTCCCTAATTTAGATAAGATTAAATATTTTTTTAACACATTCAGCGGATTTCTCGCGGTTTTTCATTGATTTGGCGAGTTTGATGTTTAAAAACTTTAAGTTTCACGGGAAACTAAAAGTTTTGTCTGGCTCGGGCACAAGTTTCGGTGAGGGTAAAAGACGGAATGAGTTTGCGGAATGGCATGTGGCATGACTTGCGGAATCGCATAATTATGCGGAATGTAACATTTGCAAAATGGCGCGAAGAAATTAATTCAGCTCAAAGATCAAATCAAATGAAGAATGATCCTCGCAGTTGTGAACGCAAAAAATTTCAGGACTTCAACGGGGTTTGAACCCGTGACCTCGCGATTACCGGTGCGATGATGGGAACATATGAACCCACAACTGACCTGCTCCCAACGTCAGTGGCTTCATAGCTCAGTTGGTTAGAGCATCGCACCGGTAATCGCGAGCGCAAGCTAGCTGTCGATCTCGGTCACAACTACTCTTCACCGGGCTTGCTTTCTTATGAACGTTTGAGGTGATTAAATTTTACCTTGAGTTTTGCTTTCATAGGATCTAGGATTAGTCTGTTCGGGAATGATAGTCAATGATATTTGCAGTGTATTTGTGCGAATCCTTCGCGGCTGCGAGACATGCGAGTTTTTGCCATTTTTCCGAAGTCGATTGTAAGAGATTTAGGAAAGGAGCCTTGTAGAGACTTATTCAAGTTATGGTTTTCAAGAGTTTTACAAGAGTCTCTAATTTGCTAATTTGTTGTTATGATATGAATAACTGAACTCAGTGCTCGCGTTCAAGAGTCGCCTCATCGAAGATCGAGTACCCTTGGTACCAGATGTTAGAAAATTTCTCGGTCAAATCCAATTTGTTCTCAGCAAATTGTTGTTACCGAGATCAACAACTAGCCCCTTCTCTAGATAACAATTTTACGGTTAATAATCTTGATCTCGGCTTGCGTATTGGAGCTCGCGATTATTAATCGCGTTTGCCAGCCCAACACAATGAATAATCTTAAGCTAGTTGCTGATCTCGGTGACAACAAAATGTTGAAAACTAATTGGATTTGACCGAGAAATTTTTCAGTGTAGAGCACTGCTCTACACGGGACTTGTACTTTGATAGACTTGATATAAATATTTTACAAATGAACCCGCTTGAAGTGATTTGTCTTGAGTTTGCCTTCATAGGATTAGTCAGTTTGCAACTGATTATAATATTTTCCTCGTTTGTCGCTCGGTCTTCGAGAGTTCAGTTATTCATATCATAACAACAAAAGCAGCTCGACCGATTTGAGACTCTGAAAACTCTGAAAACCATAATAACCCTCTGCCAGACTCCGTTCCGAAATCGCTTACGATCGACTCCGGAAAAATAAAATTTTATTTCATCCATTTCAAAACTGCCAAAACAGTTTGACCTACACTGTGAAATTGACAAGATTGCAATAGCTCGCTTGTCTCGCAGCCGAACGATTCTTTCGTGCATAGCTTCACAAATATGCTGCAAATATCATTCGCGAACAGGCTAATCATATGAAAGCGAAACTCAAGTGTAATGTTTATACGAAAGCAAGCCCGGTGGAGAGTAGTTGTGACCGAGATCGGCAGCAACACAGCTTGCGTTTGGCTGTTGAATAATTAACTCCTTAAGTTGAATTAATTTTTTCGCGTCATTTTGCATACATTACATTCCGCATAATTATGCGATTCCGCAAGTCATGCCACATGCCATATGCCATTCCGCAATCTCATTCCGCCTCTTACCCTCACCGCACAAGTTTCACCTGTATAACTAATACGTTTTGACCCCTAAACGAAGTCATTTCGTCACGCTTCACGCAAGCTTGCAAACGGTAGTAATCATATCTAGCGGGGGCGAATTTGTCTTAATTTACCTGGGCCCATAGGGACCTCGCTGTGTTTTTCGTGTTTTTTTTTTTCGCGGGCTCCTGGGCTTTCCAGTTTGTTATAGTTAGACAGCAGTCACAAAGCGTCCTATGCGGCAGCGTTTTGACCACGATGGCTCCCAAAACCGAAAACATAACAGTGAAAACAACAAGTACTTTATTTTGAATAGGCTAGCGCAAGCTCAATCCTGACAATCCAAGAGTCGGCGCTCGGTTAGGTCGGCAACAGCAAAAAAAAAATCTTGGGCCTCAAGGGGGGTTCGTTCGAACCCCTCGAATCCCCCCTCCTACGGGCCTCGTATACCTGGCTTTGGCTAGAGTTCCCCAGAAATAGCGTTCTCAATGCCTTAACAAATATTAGCATGTTCTTTTTCAACATCCTAGTTAATAACAACAACAACAACAACAACAACAACAACAACAACAATAACAATAATAATGATAATCTTTAAGAACAAACTCGATCAAGTACAACACAGATAAGACCTCAGAGACACCACTGTGTAGATTGTGTGGAGAAGCCACTGAAACAGTACGACACATTGTCAGTGGATGCAAGAAGCTTGCCCAGAGAGAGTATAAGAAGCGCCACCACAAGGTGGCCCTCGGGTACACTGGGAGATTTGCAAGAAGTATGGGATAGAGTGTACTGACAAGTGGTATGACCATCAACCCTTGCCAATCCCAGAAAATGGAGAAGTGAGGATTACCTGGGACATGACTATCTACACAGACAAAGTGCTCAAGCATAATCGGCCAGATATTACTCTAGTGCATAAAGATACACAGAAATGGGCACTTATTGACATAGCGGTGCCAGCGGACCAGAACATCACCAGGACTGAGGAGGAGAAGGTGGAAAAGTACCAGGAAGTAGCATTTGAAATCAGAAGGATTCATAGGGCCTCGAAAGTCACAATAATACCTATCGTGATTGGTGCTCTCGGAAGCATATCAAAAAGTGCAAAGAGCGGGTTTGGCAAGCTCGATGTACCTGACTTCCTTGGAAGTGTACAATTATCGGCCATTCTTGGACCTGCTCACCTGCTGCGGAAAGTGTTTGTGTCTCTAAGCTACGGGGTGTTGCTGAGACACAAGTAGACCCGAGTAGAAAAACTGGAGAGAATTGAATAATAATAATAATAATAATAATAATAATAATAATAATAATACATAATAATAATAATAATACAGGAGGCCAGACATTGTAATTCAGAAAAAGAAGGCAAAGGAGACAATCATTGTGGATATAGCTGTTCCCGGAGATAGTAACGTACTGCAGAAAGAAACTGAAAAGTATGAAAAGTACCAAGACCTGGCAAGAGAGATTAAAAGGATCTGGAAATCAAGGACAAAAGTGGTGTCAGTGGTTGTAGGCGCATTAGGTTCAGTGTCAAAAAAGCTGGTAGGCCACTTGGAGCAATTAGGAATTAAAAACCGAACAAGAACGATGCAAAAGTCGGCACTCCTCGGATCGGCACATATCTTCAGAAAAGTGCTGGAAGTCTGAGGTCTCGGGATGAGACTTGACTGGATATTTCTTCCCAGGGAAAATCCCTGTGCTAAATTCTAAATAATAATAATAAAACCCTTTATTTTTGGTCACCTTCGCTTCACGAAGTACTATTAAACCTCCGGCGTTTCTCATTTGAACTAAACCAACATTAATCGCGGTAAAAGTTAACACACTGTAACGGTCATGCATCCCATCATCTCCACTCGCAATTCTTTCAACATAGAATACGCCTCTTGTGTATGTACACATCGAAATCGAAGATAGTGGCAAAGAGAGGTGCTAACACTAAACTCCAACTGAAATAACGCATCATGCACCTACAAATTAGCAAAGCATACATCACGGTCACGCATGACGCAAGTGTCACGTATCATGCGTTTGTTCCTTTGCAGTCGCAAGACACCCAGCTAATTTTACGCCAATACGCGTTGTATATAACATCTCTACTACCCTCGCTGAACCTGAGAACGTTTTATTGTTTGTAGGGTATTTAAGGGGACGTTGTTGTGGTACCACTGCCGTAAACCCTCTAAGAATGGGTACGAAATGTTGAAGAAAATATGGAACCAGATCTACTGACTTCCGAACAAGATCATTAGGTAACAAAATATGAGGTTTAAAGAAAACGTACCAAATCCACTTTCTATACATACTGTAGTCTTCGCAGTCTTCGGCCTGTATCCCCACTTTACGGAATCAGATGAGGACTGGAAGGGGACTGGAACCAGTTTGTCGTTCCCAGTACAGCGCGTTTTTTTCACTTCCGGAATTCGCAGTTGACGCTGTCGTGGCTTGTGTTAGATCTGTTTTAAGAAATATTCCATGACTGGTTTCTGGGACGTTATCTGGACTTAAAAGCATTAAGGTAAGATGCAGCAAAACATCACTTTTCCCTACTGCTATTCACTATTGCTCCTGGTGGTCTGTCGATGGTGGTCCATGGCGTGATGAGAGGAATCGGGTACACCGCACACGTGAATACTATGGGACCGGCCAATAATTATTTCCTTTTAGACCCAAGGTACGTCCTCAACTGATGTTGGACCTTTGATGGGTAAATATTCTATCTTTGGATTGGTAAACTGAGGAGTGTAACGGAGCAATGTTAATGTTCAAAATTTCCAAGGCGGTGTTTACATGAAAGCCGTGATGACTTCATCCCGGGATGAATTTCCTTCCGGAGCAAATTTTCATTGCTGTTTACATGTGTGGTTTTCATCCCGGGACGAACTAAAACAGTTACGCCCCGGGACGAAATGTTCTGTTATAAAATTCTTATGTTTCGTCCCGAAAGATTTTTGGTCACGTTTCACCGGTGCTGACAGACTTTCTTATTTCTTCCTTCTCCCCAATCCTCCATCGTTCTCTAATTTCCATAATGTTACCGTCCGTTCGCGCAAGTAATCTGATGAAAAAAGTACGACTACTCACAGTCTACGGTGCTCAAGACCGGGATGAACAAATTTCACCCCGGGATCATGTAAAAACCAAGAGGTAAATGATCAGAAACCGAGGTGAAAATCACAAGCCGGGATGAGTTCACTCGTGTAAACAAACCCTATCATGAATGATCCCCTCGGGTACAGTGCGGAGTTTCGTCCCATCTTCTTCCCAATGTAACCATATCCGTTGTGAAATTCGCCTCTTTTATCCACAAAACAAACTATCGTTTTGGAGTCGATGTCTTGTGGTTTCCCAAGCATCACTCCATGTTTAATATCTTTAACAGTTTTCTCAAGGACATGTAATAAATGCAGACAATCCATTGCTTCAAGCAGCGAGAACTCTTATAATATAAACGGGAAGAGATATTCATTCAATGAGGCCTGTGTGCACCTCTAGGAAACACTGAGCTCCCTTGTTTCCGGGGACTCTTTTGAGGGGACTCTTTTGAGGCCTCCATACAGAAAAATAGGTCCGCAATGCGTACATGTGTGGCTTACGAAATTTAGCTGCTTCGATGTGAAGCTGAAAAACTATTAGTATGTATCTGTGTTCTTATCAAGTTTCTATTAGTAGAGCTACTTGTGATTACGGTTACATAGTTTTCAATATTGTTCCTGTCAATCAATAAAACAAGATAACTAGCATACAATAGACCATTTCTGAGTTCCTGAAATCCTCATTTCAAGATGAGGGTTATTGGTCAATCTTTGTTATGGAAAAGTCTCATTTTCACAACAAAGGTTGCACATGTAGCGTCGCTTTGAAAGTGAGGATTTCAGGACCTAAAGAACTCAGCATCATCTCCCATAGATGCCTGACAGATTCAGTCATGATTTTGTTTATGTAGCCAAGTGAAATTGAGTTGTGAAGTTTGTAGGTTGAGGCAAGTGATGTGAAATTAACTCTAGGGAAGCATTTCCTATGAATATTTTTATTTTATTTTGTGTACCAGTACATGAACACAAAACTTTAAAGAAGGGCTGCGACATTCAGTAAATGATGTAACCTACACTAGAAGCCATTGGGAGCTTGATTTGGTTTAAATGTATGACTAACATACGTACATGTAAGGTAACATAATGCTGAGCCTAGGATATGTTGTCCATTAGGCCACAAAAGTTCTTATTTTCAGTTGGTTGAGGCCAAAACGTTCACAGTTGTATTTGGGTTTTGTGGGAATGTATTTTAAATAAAGAACACAGAAAAAATTAGTTGAGGTAGGTGAATATGGTGTTTCAAATGGAAAAATTTAGGAAAAAATAGATAGGTGCATAACAAGATCAGAACACAAGCAATATTTGTAATGAATCATTAACATTGCTAATAATTTTTAAGCCAACAAGATTTACAATTTTACCTGGAGTGTTTTATCTTACAGAAAGTTCAATACAGATAGCCTGTCACCGTAATAGATTCTAGAAACAGTAAACAGAACAAAAAGCCTGCACTCTAACTCATTCAAATAGTTTTCACTGGAAACAGCATTCCATTTTTTTATAGCTGCACATGGTGGTATTTTCAAATGTTCATAACAACAGGAACAGATCCCTTCTAGGTTATCAGTGCTTCTTTTACTTATAATTAGCAAATATTGTCCTGCAATCGGGTTTGACAGTCTTACCTTTTCAGCAGTTGTAACACTATGTCTATACCACAATATAAATTCGGTAAACCAAAACACTTCTTCATTCGACATTTTGTATTGTCCAACAACTTGTTTCAATGTTGGTAAGCTTAAATCAAAGATATTCATATATAAAACATCATTAGCATTATATTCCAAAAACGAGCTTTGAAACCCGACAAAGCATCTTTTCTTATAAGGAAATTGTTTTGAGAGCCGATTCTTGATTGGTATGGTTCAACAGTCGAGAGATTCCAATTTCACTTACATCTGATGAAATCGTGGGCTAGCAGACTCTTGTCAACTGTGTGTGCATGGTTCGTCAAATTCAACAGCAACAGCAGTGCAACGACAACACAAGCACAGACGAATCCCTTTTGCTTTCAAGTAATTTCAGAGGCTTCCAAATACTTTCAGACACTTTCAAGCAGGTCTACTGAGCAGATTCAAGCCGTTAATATAAGCTTTAAATGGTCTATGTCATCCAACGCGCATGCGCGAGTTGGTCAGAAAACTTTTGAAAACGTTAGCCCAACTTTTTCAAATGCTGTCGAAGGTTCCAAGTAGCCGATTTCATCTGTTTGAATCGCGTTAATCTTGAGAAAAATTAAGGAAGTTTTTGCTCAGAATCAGTCTTAAGGAAATACAGACGGCTTTTGTAGCAATATCTTTTTGAGATTTGGCTTTGGAAGAATTATTTTCGTGGAATTGTGATGTCTGCTAGCGGCGGTCGTCGTGCTGGCAGCAGAAGAAAGAGAATTTACGACAACAACGCCATCAGAAGCAAAGTTTGGGAACGTGGAAATCAGAGGATTTGTCTGGATTGTTTAATTTATTCTTCTTGGGTATCGGCGAAATTAAAGTGCGGTTACTCCACCGATTCCAAGTTCGCGGGACATTTTCTACGATGCTTTGCATTTGATGAGACATTCAAGCTTAAGCCCCGGCCAAACGCTCGCAACATTTCAACGCAACATCTTGCAACATTGTTGGGCACAACATGTTGCACACGTTTGGCCACCGTGTTGCGATATGTTGCAACATGTTGGATGGTGTTGACAACCCGTAAAATGTTGGGTTGAAATGTTGCGTGCGTTTGGCCGGCCCCGTCACAACATCGTCACAACATGATGCAACAATGTTGCAAGATGTTGCGTTGAAATGTTGCGAGCGTTTGGCCAGGGCTTTTGCGGTTTGTTTTGACATGACTTTAATTTCTTCATGCCACAAGAACATAAATTGGTGCAATGCACTTTGCAGTTTTACAGGGGAACCATTGGTTTTTGAGGTAGTTTTTCGAGAACAACTATTCTTGCAGATGCAAGGATCGGTCTAAAAACCAAAGGGAAACAGAGTAAGTCACTGTCATCAAAAGTGTTTGCCGCAATCGATCCGAAGAGAAAATGACTGCAGTGTTCACGTCAAAAATCAGATAACATACAACGCGAATAAACAGGCTAGACTCACCACAACAGACTCCCTTTCGACGACAGCAAGGACAATTTCCATGATTTCGAAAAAACAGGCACGTAAATTCTTCTCTCCGCGTTGTATGAAAGTGTTGTCGGCACGTAGGAAACTAGACTGCGAGCAGTCCCTCTTTCTTTCCTTCGTTGATCCTGTGGGCGAGCACGAAGCGCGAGCGAGCGGAAATTGGGGCGAGTGGAAGTCAGCGCAAGCGAGCGGAAAGAGAGAAATACTGCAGCCTTTTCTGTTTGCGACGCGTTCCAATTTCTTGTTGTACAGGCAACGGAAAATTCCGATTGGCTAATCAGACAATGAACGCTGTCAGAAGAATTTGATTTAGCAAAAGTCGTTGGCAACCTGTTGACAGAAAACGAGGCACAGCAGACAGCAATGGTGTACACGGAAAAAAAATTATTTCATGTTCTGCGAACATTTTCGTCTAAGCGGATTTAAAAAAACAGAAACCACAAAGCTTTAGCTTTCCATAGAGACCAAAATTATTACAACAATTCAAATAGAACGCGAGTTATAATTTTTTTCGGCGACACAAATATTGCTTTGACAGGAAAAGGGACAACATGAGAACGCAATTTCATTCATTTACGGAAAACCGATAGTCAACTTCTTGAACGGATTTCGTGAGCGCCAATAACAAAATCTAAAAATTACACTTTTCTAGCTTTCCATAGAGACCAAAATTGTCGCTTTACGACGAAACTAACGAGAGTTCGAATTTTTCGAAAACAGAGCGTCATTGTTCGTTTATTCTGTGGGACGGCGGTCACTCAAGCCACTGTTTTACTCGTCCATGTTCTGTGAACATTTTCGCCCAAGCGAATGCAAAAATCAAAACTGCAAGGATTTAGCTTTCCATCGAGACCAAAATTATTGTAAGAATACAAATAAAACGCTTAATATATTTTTTCCGGCAAGACAAATACAGTATTATCTTATTTCCGATGACTGGAAGACGAACAACATCATAGCGCTATTTTATAATTCATTGACGGAAAAATAGAATTCAGTTTCTTGAGATTATTTCGAGCGTGTCAATTAGAAATTCTAAAAACTAGAGGTTTCTCGCTTTCCATAGAGACCAAAGTAACCGCTCGAAAATTCTCAAAAGCACCACGCGACAAAAAGGGGCGGAGCTTTTCACGGTTATCAGAACGCGTCGCAAAGAGAAAAGGTTGCAGTCCCTCCTTCTTTCGGCTCGCTCGACTTGACTTCCACTCGCCCCAATTTCCACTCGCTCGGGCTTCGCGTTTACTCACAAGATCGACGAAGGCTGCTCGCAGTCTAGTAGGAAACAATGGCTAGCGTCCGGGCGAGCGAGACTGTTGTGTTGAGCTGTATACAAATTAGTGCCAGCCGGTCCCTACTACGCATGTGCCCCAGCTGACATAGTCCCTTTAAGCTTAAATGTTGGCTTGCAAGACTCAATAAACGACTCTAAAGATTCAATGTGGCGCAAAGGTCCAGAATGTTGGCCTGTGGGAGAGCAAATCCTCACTGTATTCTGCACTAAGAAGACACGCCCACTGTAGGAAAGCCGGAGTGTGCACAGGCTTCCCAAGCTCAAAATTCGACTCTACGTCAGCTTGTTTATATAGAGAATTGTATGGGAAAGTCACCGATCATTTGAGCCAAGTCACGCACTGACAACAGTCAACAGCGTGAGTTGGTTCAAATGGACCAATCAGAGTTGACCTTGCGTAGCGGCCGTTGGCTCGAAGTCGGTCACAAGCATATCAGGAAAGCCGAAGAAGCAAACTTTAAGCCAAATCTTTCATTCTTCACGAGTCTTTCGATCGCCGAAGCACACGTAGATGGAGTGAAATTTATTGGGCTCTATGGAACTGTTGGTTTAATTGCGATTCGGGACTTTTCCTTTCGAGGAGAGAGCGATTTGTGAAGTGACGTCTGGCCAGCGATTGATGCGATCGATGGAGTGGTCTGCCTTCTCCTTCTTTTAGAAGGAGAGACAACGATTTCGAATAACTACACTAAATGGCGTCAGAATGGCTTCCAAATCGGCACAAGAGACAAGTACGCGACACATTTGAGATAGGAAAACTTGATTTCTAATTAGATAGTTATTTACACACTGTTTTTTTTTTACGATCGGTGACTTTCCTATACAATTCTCTATAATAACAAGCTGACGCAGAGTCGAATTTTGAGCTTGGGAAGCCTGTGGAGTGTGAAACCTAAGCAACAAAGATGAACGAATAACTAAATTTACACAAGTACCGTTGATTGCATCTACGCCACAGGGATATGTTTTCAGTCAACAAGAAAGTAAGAAATTATCAAAAAGGCGTCCTACTTTCAATATATATCAGGGAAAGAATTTTCGCTGACTTTCCTCAGATTTCTTGACTGCGTTGACAGTAAATTGAACCACGAGAACACCGGAGGAACTTCACATTTGGGTGGGAAAACTTTGAAAGTTTGACACCTGAAACGCAGACGTTTGACATCACGTGAAAACATGTTTTGGGCGGACGATGACATAGAATGGTTTAAGCTTCGTGTAAGCCACACAAAAATGATATTAGAGCCCACCTCATCTAACCCCCTACCCCCACCCCAATAAAGGGATACAAACCAAAAAGAAGGAAAATTTAACAAGTAGCGTTCCGTTTGCGTGTAACTTGGATGTGAATCAAACGGCCCTCAAAATAAAACTGAACGGAGAAGAATAAAAAACAATAGGAAAAAAGTGCAACATCTGTTTGGTATATCACTCAACATCCGGGACATTGAGTTTTCATGTCGAGGCTGGTTTCTTGGAAAAATGACATCATTGGCTTAGGAATACCTGGAATTATATTGAAAAAAATATTGAAATTACTGATTTTTACTTTTTGTTTATATTCGCATTTTGAAGCAAGCAGCATTTCAGGTGAGTTTATCGGTAATTTTCACTTGATTTGTAACCCTATTAAGAAATTTTGGCGATCCTACTTCGGCAATAGACTCGACAGTATAGAGTGCATTCTAAATGCAACAAAGAAAGTGTGGACTTATTCAACGTTTGCTCGCGGAAAAAAACCCGTCTTAGTGCAGCAAGTGTTTCATGCTTGGATGAAAGTTTTACGTATATATTCCTTGAGTATCGAAAGCGGCAGTCGGCGGGTGTATTATTACACGTTAGCCTTAGGGTTTCTTCTCATGGTTTTTCGCGAAATGACATCATCGATGGAAGCCATTTCCGCGAGGCCTGTCGGGATCTTCAATAGCGTCCACTTTAACAGGGTTTCCTTCGTCTGTTTCTCCGATTTCCTCGCGTCTGAAGATTTACAAATTTTTCTATCTAGAGAATTTGTTTGAAGATACGGGCTAAAAGTTCTAAATATCCCTGCAGCACTTTATAGTCTATCATCAGTGATGTCGATCATATATTCCATTCCGCGAAAGTCGTCTTACGATCGAGTCTTAAGACTTATGTTTGTCTTTAATACCATGCTGTCTTGCAACTGCATGTAGTAGTGAATACCTTTTCAGAGATCTCTACTGATAAAAGTTACGTCAACCAGTCTTTACCTTCGCATTTGTTTTGCACTGAACTGTAAAGTTGCAAAGATTAAAACATGTAAGTCTTTCACGTCCTCATGCTGACACATACAGTGAGCAAATCGTAAGGCCCAGAGAGACACTGAGAAATTGTGAGCTTTTGGCGCAAAATATGGTCCAAGTTGCCGTCCAACCAAGAAAGGCAACAGTGGTTCGCGATTTCTGGCCATAACACATCCTAATGCATCCTGTCTTATTAGTTGAATATTAGGGTAACAATTGTAACATATCAAACTGTATTCTGCTTTATGCACTTCACAAACATTACAACACAAATAAATAGGGGAACAAGAGATCGCTTTTCTAAGTTTCTGTTTACACGTGGATGTTGGATACCCTCTGAATCTTTTGGAATTAACGAAATATAAAATGACTAACATAACCGTGAACAATTCCAATGTCGAATAACGGCCATCTCCCAGCCGGCTGAAACTCGCTGAAGTTTGGCGCAGATCGTCAGTAAATTTGATCCTTGTGCTTTCGTAATAGTTGAGTTTTATTTCGTTTCGATTCCTGCCCCTTCGATGTGTATTTTCACCAGTAGCTGTGTCTTCATAAGTCTCATATGAGCTGATTTTGGATTGACCGAATTGTGTTCAGTGTTCGAAGTTCAAAGTTTACCAACGGGTTTGCCGATTTTAAGTGAGAACTATAAGTAGTGAGAGCGATCTGCTTCCGAAATTCACGAAAAATAATCCATGCAGGAATCATATAACACTATATCTTTAAATCTGTCGCTCAGTCCCTGAGGAGTTTCAACTTGGCTGAGAACACCCAGATAGCATTTGTATGACAACAGTCTCCTATTTAATTTACAACAAAACTAGTCTGGTGTATTTTATTCCTTGCTGTAACACAACAAATTCTGAGACCAGAGGAAAGATATTATTTCGAATAATTAGCTTAATGAAATGGAACCAACTCTACTTCCTTTCGTTGTTTTGAGAAAAAGAATTGTGATTTAAGGGTAACTTTTAAGATCTACTGGGCTAAAGAATGTTTAATGATAGCGAGAATTATCATGGCCGAGACCGTGATAATTCTACATTATTATTAAGTATTATTGTTTCCGCAAGAGAGATTCTTTCCAGCGTAATAACTTGAGTATATAATTCATTCCGCTATTAATAATGTATTTAATATTTTATTGAAGTTTCAGGCTTTTGGCAAAATGTTTCGTTGCTCAACCGTCGAGGAGCAGAAAATTGTAGCCAAGACTTTTGTCAAGTTTCTAGAGGGCAGAAATCGCAAAGAGGATATGTTAAAGCACGAGTTAAAGCAGGTGTATGAAGCAGAGTTCCGCCCGTTGTATAAAATACAGGGGTTGTCTTTCTCAAAATTGCTTGACACACTCACTTTCCGACTAAACATGTGTCAGCTGCTTCAAGACAAGGTCATATTTGGAGGCGGAGAAACAGCTGCTCTTCAGTTGCTATCGGGTGAAAGAGATGAGGAGTCGGATGAAGATGATGATGACAACCATGGACTGTTCCACTGCAAGGTTTGTAAACGAAGCATGAGGGATGCAACCACTTATTTCCAACACATGTCTGGGATGAAACATCGCCAACAGTATGTTCTTAGAAAGATTCGAAAATCTCTGGAGAAGTAAGTGCGCTACACTATTACGTTACTTTATATATAAATATTATAATGATGAAAGTATCCTGACGCTCTGGAGGATGGCCCTAAGAGAATTTATACTTTATAAGATGTCAGCCAAGTTGATGATTGTCAACCATTCGCCGAAGAAGAGGGCAATTGGAGTGGATTCTTGTCCAGGTAAACTGGTATCCGCTACTTTTCTCCGGCACTAAAATGTATATTTGATTAGACAGACCAATATGGTTACTGTTTATTTTTGAAACTTGGGAAAAATTCGGGCGCGAAATCCAGGAAATTTGCCGGACGGTTAATAACAAATACTATCGGAAGTTTGAGTAGCAGAGGCAATTAGAGCTCAGAACAATATTGATCCATTATTTTGGTAGCCTGCGAGCGGGATGTCGTGTTTGTCTTGATCATGGGCGGCGAAGCTGCGAGTTACCAACCGACCAACGAAGTCACTCGCCTTCTCCACTCGCAACTGCTCGCAGGCTACTGTAGTTTAGTATATGCGTGGTCAGGGTAAATTAGCCTCCTAGCTTAAAGGGATTCAAAAAGAAATGTTTAGAGTGTTAGCCGCTCGTCAGACAGAACGGCTCAAAGACATTCTTAACTAATTTTCGGATCGAAACCACTGTTTGTCTTCTGATCTGCAGACCGGAGCTTGCCTTCGACAAAAATGGAATAGAAGTCACATCTAGTCCACCGGCAGACGAAAATGGTGTCATTGAATTAAGAGTAGAGAGCGGAATGAGCGGACAGCAGATTATTCTTTACATAGACAACACTGGTGAGGAGACCATCACACTGAAGGACATCACACTACTGTGGAAAGTCAATCTCTTCAATCAATCAGAAATATCAAATATTGACCCAAGGGAAGGTATCCTCGATCCAGGTAATTCTTAGTTCATTCACGATACATGTTCTGAATAGCTCCAACCTTCCGCCCATTTGCCTATGCTTTTTTTCGTGATATTATCCCCCGAGCTGCACGACTCTACCTAAGTAAAGTGGAACTGGGCAATATCTTGTAAGAATGCACTCAAAATCCCGGGAAAAAGACATTCGAAAAGGAAAATCTAAGACTTACAAAGTATAGTAGACGCTAAGATGAGGCATTGTGTAGTCTGTGTAATATGTACTTAGACAACGAAGTGGTAAAGAAGTTATCAGCAATCGAAGAAAGATTTAATGCATTTACAACTCAACATTGAGCTCGTATGTAACGATGTTGAGAGACCCAAGAAATTTATGGTTCGCAAATGGTTTGAACTCATGCAGGAGTCATACTCATAACTAAGTGAAGTACGATCGTCCGGGTGAGTGTAGTCCTGAGAAGGACTGTTTGTGATGACATTGACTGACGTTTCGACAACCTGAGCAGAAGTCATCATCAGAGTCAAGTGATTTGTGTAACGTCAGTAGATGTTATAAGTACTCTGGTCGTTGATCTGATTGGTCAACGAAGTCGTGATGTTATTGGTTGTCTGTCAGTTAAGCCGTGATGTTATTGGCCGTCATTAGTGTTATTAAACCGTGATTAGTTTTTCGTAGAACCCACCAAATCGTCAAACCACCTGCAGACGACTAATCCGAGCGCGGATTAACGACTGTCACGGAAGACTGAACCGTTACAACGACGAACTAATTACGGTTTACAGTCTTCACGGCCAATAACATCACGGCGACACGGCTTAACTGACAGACCAATAACATCACGAATTCGTTGCCAATGCCAATGGCAGCACCGGAAGTGGTGTTCAGTCCTTTCCTTGCGGTTACGCGTTCTCATTTGACGTTGCGTTGTCTTTGCTAAAACTGCCTATTGTATAGTGTAGACGTGTCCTTACCTTTATTGGTGAAGGAATGTAGAGTTTACAGCTTCGGTCTCAGTAAAAAGTGGAAAACGCACGACCCTTTGGCCAAATGATTTAAACGGATTGAAACTCCACAGGTTGCCAGAGAACGTTCAGAATTGGATGCAAGAGGCGAAGTGAGTTTGGGTATTCTTATGTTCCCGGCGTAATGACATTCGAGACAGAAGACGGCGTGGAATTTCATATTCTGAGGTTTTTGTCCGTGCGAATCGTTAGTGATTTGTACGATGATCTGAAGCAGACGTCGGAGTACAAGCCACCCCCCAAGGCAGTGAAAATTCCCAGGGATGTCAAGACCGTTTATGGAATACCACTTCCCCCGTAAGTAAAAATCGTCGTTATTGGATGGTTTACAATTGCGCATTGAACGAGATTTGTCGAATACACCCGCTCTGGATCGGATCTTCTGGAGACAGAGACGGCCCTCGAAGGCTTGGAACAGGCAAACGACTTGAGAAAGGCAAACTTTGTATTACCCCCTGAACCATCCCGGGGGGGGGGGAGCGGGTACGAAAATAAACCCCTTTCGTATACGTTCCATTGACAAATAGTACCCCTTTCGTATACCTGAAACAGGAAGTCTTCTTGTATTTTTCATGTAGAGTTCAATAAATTAAAACAGTACAGTCATAAGGTAGGTATGTGTGTTCGAAGTATTTTAATGAAAGACCCTTTTAAATACCTCAATGACAGATTTCCCTACCCTTTCATATACTTCGACTCGTGAAATCCTTTCCTTTCATATACCTGAAACGTGAAAAAGGTACCCCTTTCGAGCGGCGAAGCCTCCCCGTATAGCCATTATAGGGAGAACCCCCCCCCCCCCCCGAACCATCCTATCCACAGACCTTGTCTTTTATAGTGCGATGGTTGAATGCAGTTAACTTGCGCGAACCGAAAAGAATCTATCTTTGTCGTTATTTTAACCGGCCGCAACTTGATCGAAAGCCAGCGGGAAAGCAAAAGGAATTCCCGTTGAGACTGATGATTTTGTAGAATATGTAACAAAAATTTGTTCAGTTTTCGGCTTGCGGAATTTATTTATTTCTTTTACCAGGTTATCGAAGAATGGTCTGAAGATGGAAAAGCTGAACGGTTATGAAATTCCTCTCACAGTTAAGGCTCAGGTGATCAAGAGCAATGAAATACGCGAAGGATTGAGGTGTGTGAACTATCTGTAGGAGTTCTGAAGCCCCAGTAATGTGATATCAATATTGCCGGAGTAGTTCAGTCAGAGCTGACACTTTTAAAGGAAAAATTGAACAGAAAAAGTGCATTGATCTGAAAGAAATTGAAAGTATTGCTAGCAAGAGGAAAAATGGAGACCCCAGACCTCCTCAGTTTGCCTTGTTGTCAGGGATACGTTGTCGCTCAATCCTGTAGAATTTTGATCCTGTGATACTGACTAAAACAAAAAGGGGTTCGTTACAAGAGTGGTCCATTTTACATGTTTCAGATTTCTTTCTTTATTAATAAGAGTTGCACTTTGAAATCGAAATTATTTTTTATATTTTGTTTGGAATTTGAAGCATTACTTAAGGGGACCTTAAACAAATAGCCACCACGAACCGTTGATTAGGCTCTTCTGGTACGTGTTTTACCTTGCGTCACCAGGGAACGACTGGACAAAGAGTTAGATTTCGATAACTACAAAGAAAAGTTCAGCATGCTTCTGCATATTGAGGAACTTCAGATGCAAAAGGACATCAGGAATTACGACATGAAAGGAGTTAAATTTCAACAGGAGGGAGCAGACAGACGGTTCCTCATCTTAAAGGTAACTGTCAACTGGTCGACAAATATTTATGCCCGTATATTTCTGTACTAAAAGCCAGCAAATCCTTCTTGCTGAGATCGTGTACGATGAAGGTGCGGCGGTGTGGTGGTTGGTCCGTCAGGGTCTTGGTTTGACGGTCGTTCCATCATGTTGCTCCTTTAGATAATCACTCAAGATTTTAAGCTCCAACACCGTCCACTGATCCAGCTATAGGCAAGACGCCTGTTAAACATGAACTTAGCGGGTCGCCATGAGTCACCCCAGTTGATCATTAGTTAGACCTTATAATCATGTCTGGGAGATCATCGGTACGAGCCTGTAGGAGGGAAGAATTGGTGGAGGGAGCGTTGCGTGACGACACAAAGAACGGCTGCGTAGGAGACTACACCATATCTACAGCTGTAAGAAGCTCAGCCGGCGCAAAGCGCAGGAAAATACGTCACGATTGGTTTTGGTTTTGCTCATTCTCATTGGTTGAGAATGTGGCGCGATTTTTGCTGGCCAATCACAGAGCAAAGCCGTCAATGACGGAAAGCAAAATGAAATTATCTTTCACACTCAACTGAAAACCGCTTTATTGTTTCAACTGCCAACACCCAGTTCAAACGCACCCAACATGCTAGACCCAAAAATGGTGGATGCTGTTGGGTAACAATGTTGGGAGTGTTTGTTAGTTTTAAGTCTGGGATCTCACTCTTCTGGTTCAATACAATGAGATAGACTTGAATTCGGCGTTTAGCTTATTTTTAATGGTGTGCGTTTTTCGTGATCCTTTAGGTCCCAGGCCTTGCCGAAAATCGTCCTTCCGTGTTACGTGGTGACAGAATCTTTGCTTACGAGCCGGGAATACTGCGACGTCGATACGAAGGAATTGTTCACAGGGTTCAATTACTGGACGTTAAACTTGGATTTGACATGAAAGAGTACGTAAATACTTAGCATAAGAAAGGTCGAAAGGGGTTATTCTGCTGAAGACAATGTCGTTTCTATTGGATAGCCGCAGAAACTGAATCAGAGTTCAAAAAAAGGGTTGACGAGGGTGATTGATTGCGCATGCATTTGACTCCTCCGTTTCAAATGCTAGCTTGTGGAGACACGTGAAGTTTATCACAAAACAAATTATTTGTTTTGAATGACAAATAAAATGATACCAACACCTACCTTCACTCCATTCCTTCAGACAGAGAAAAGCCACATTCAATCTACGAGACCATGACCGACAACACATGATAAACAATGTTTCAGTTTCATTGCTACAAATATTCAACCTCTTAATCGCGTTTTATCCTGATTGTTTCCTGTAGCATGCCTTACGTGGGAGGGAAAAAGTTTGACATACAATTCACATTTAACCGGCTGCCAGTACAAATGGAACACCGCGCGTGTGAGAGCATCACCAGACAAGAAATGCGCCATGTTCTTTTTCCGCGGGAAGGCAGTCTGGACCAGAGAAGAGAGATCAACAAGGAAGTCGAGTAAGCCGCTTGCCCTAGTAAACAACCACGAGTAATCTCTGATCTTCTTTGTCCGATTTTGCCTGTATTACGGACTGAAAAGCTCATTTTTCAGTCATGAGTGACTTCGTAATCCCTGTTTTTAAGAGACCATTGCTTCAATAACTTTTTCATTAATTGCCATTTCCCTTTTAATTTTAGGTACTATTTTGACTGTAATCTTAATGACGAACAGAAACAGGCAGTTCAAAAGATTGTATCTGGGTCCTCTCGCCCTGCCCCTTATCTCGTTTTTGGTCCCCCCGGCACTGGAAAAACAGTCACCCTGGTGGAAGCGATCAAACAGGTTAGATGTTACTTGTTTTATTTGTTGTTGGTTTAATTTCTTTTTTTTCTATTAAGCTATCCTGTTCTAAGGGCCCTGGCAAACGAGGACAAATTGTTGCGGACACATTTTTGCGTGCACAAATGTTTCTCTGTTTGCTCGCGCGAGCAACATTTGTTGCGGGCACCAAATTTGTGTCCTCAACAAATGTTTCCCAGTTTGTGTAGTATGGAAACACAGCATTTGCGGTGTCCCGCTCGTTTTCTCACCCAAGAAAGATCATGAACAACAATGTGTCGTCGTTTGCCAGTGCCTTATAAGGTGTTCAGGGAACAAACGCGTGGTCAACCTCGTTCCCAGGGTCTCTCCTCTTCCCGCTCCCTGGAGCCCCAGGGGGCGGGAAGAGGAGAGACCCTGGGGCGAGGTTGACTTGGGGTGGGAGGAGTGAGGGGGTGGGAAGCGGGCAGGTGGGTGAGGAATCCTGAGGCAAATAAAAGAGAAAAGAATATAGGATCACTTTTGTCTTTTTCTCGTCGCCACTCCCTGCAACTCTTCTCGATCCTTTCACTTTAGGTCGAGTGACATGACACCATATTTTACTCCAATATGTACTTTTTGTATGGGAACGTATGGTGTTTTGTGGTACTTTTTAGCACGTTACGTTTCAAACTATAAAAAATGCCTTCCTATCGCCCCATAGGTACACCAACTGATCGGTCCAAGTTGCATTCTTGCCTGTGCGCCTGAGAACAGTGCCGCTGACCTGTTGGCTGAGCGCCTGGTGGATCATGTGGATAAAGGCCAGCTATTCCGGATGTACGCAGCATCAAGACCCTGGGACTTCATACCACAGAAGCTTAAGGTAAACTTATTGAAGCTCTTTGAATTACTCCTAAGCATACTGTAAAACCCCGAAAACGAGGTTGTAGTTGTAACACCTCGCGAGGACCCCCCTGGCAATCCCCCCTAACCCCACTCCCACTTTCCCTCCTTACCAAATTTAAAGTTCAACAATCTTGCGACATATAAGTATTCTGATTGAATTTTCCGGTGTTGTGAGATCTTGGTGGCACTCTTATTGCACGAATTAACGTGAAACTGTCGTAACATTCATTGTGGGACGTCCTGTATTCAACAGGAAGCTCGAGTTACAAATTTTGACCCAGTGCAACATGAAGTGTTCTATCCGTCCAAAGAGGAATTGATGAGGAAATACCGCATAATCGTCACTACCCTGGTCACTGCTGGAAGGTAAGTGGCACAAAAATGAAGCAAAAACAAAATCAGGCTTCCATCTCTAAGATAGGGCTTCAATGGAAGATGATGATTTGGTAAAATGTCAACCGTACCTTCCTCATCATCGAAAATCTTGGAAATTGTTTTCAAGTCAAAGCATGAATTTATCTCACAAACTGAATTTTTATGACTAAGCAGGAAAAAAAAAGAAGAGTTGTACGTCTTCTTTTTTCGTCATAAGAAAAATTCACAACGTATGTTTTTGATCGCTCGTTTCCTCAGGTTGGTGTCAGCAAATTTTCCTCGGAACCACTTCACTCACATCTTCATTGACGAAGCCGGCCATGCAACCGAGCCTGAGTGTATCATTCCAGTAGCGGGCCTCTTGGACCCTAATAACCCCATGGGCGGTCAGCTGGTGCTCGCGGGAGACCCTAAGCAATTGGGACCAATTCTCAGGTCACCAATATCGCAGAAGTATGGTCTTGGTAAGAAAGTCAAGAAATACAAATACGGGGCAATGTATTCAGCACACAAACAATCATTATTAATAGCAGAAATTTGTTCCCTTTCTTAGCAGTCATAAGAGTGCAACTTCTAGTCAGTCAACTGGTCGAGTATTTTTGTTATTGTGAAAGCGAAATACCTAGGTTCTCATTTGTTCCCTTTCGCCTGATGATATCTTGCCGGTTCTACTTATTTAATCACTTCTCTTAGTTGACTTAGTTAGACTGTATAATTAAGCAGGGCCAGGGCAGGGTTTAATTAGTTGGTCAGTACTCGTTTGGAACAAGGCGAAAATCAAACTCTACCTCGACAGCCGAGTGTTTTTTTGTGCAAACCCAACCCTGTACAGGAGACCCCTTACTAGAGGGATTTTAGCAGGGACAAACTAAGTTGTCTAGGGTTCGAAACCAGCATAGAGAGAGCCCGAAGGGATAGTAATAGCTAGGGGCTACTGCCCCACTTTTCGAAAGCTCAAGGTTTCCTGTTTCTGCTGTATTAGTTGAATCAGTGGGCTGATTGTGAGGTTGATCATAGATATCCCATTTCTCACAGAGATCTCACTTCTGGAGCGTTTGATGACGTCGTGCAACACCTACGCACGTGACTCCAGTGAAGGATACAATTCGGACCTGCTGACAAAACTCGTGAATAACTACCGATCACATCGAGCGATTATCGAGATTCCCAAACAACTGTTTTATGACAACGAGCTCAACGAATGTGCGGGAGAGTTTAGGTAAATTGTGACAAATTGCATCAGTTACTTTAGTGAAGAGATGTGTCACCTGGTGGTACTCAGTGAATTTTGGCTTAAGGTGTGCCTCTAGGACTCAGAGTACCTTGGACGTAGACTATATCAAACTAGGTTCAATTACATAATACACCCTCCTCAAAACTAAGCACCAAAAATCCCTAAACGATTTCAGGAAGGAGCTTCAATGCTTGAGTGAACTCTTTATACTACCATCCTAAATAATACTGTTTGATGGCCAGACCACGTGACTATTTAAAATATTTCGTTCATTAAAGAAACGTCATGCTTGGCTGGGAGGAGCTGCCAAACAAGCGCTTTCCAGTGATCTTTCACGCCGTTTTTGGTAAAGACGAAAGAGAGGCAAACAGTCCTTCATTCTTTAACGTGGCTGAGGTGGAGACAATTGAACGCTACCTGAAGAAACTACTGGACGACAATGTGAGAAGCAGAGGATTGAAACACCTGCGTCCCGAGATGATTGGTGTGATATCCCCCTACAAGAGACAAGTAAGTTACGGCCCGCTCCCTCGCCTCGCTGTGCGAGCCACTCGATCGCCAAAAGGATATTTTTTGTGTGCACTTTGCTTACACAACTCATCTATGCTTTCTATTCCATCCAGAAAATTGCGATGTAACTAGAAGAAAATGTTCTACTGACTTTGTGCAAATCTGAGTACGCAAACGTCAGAAATGATATGACTACCCCACAACGGCTTCCTCTTTCACCAATGAATTTGTTGCGTTTCCACAGTCAGGACTGTAGTCAATTTCAAGTCCCTTTTACCTCTGTCGTCCGTGAAAACTTGTAAAAATAACAGCAAAATGAAAAGCGACAAAAAAGGTTTGTGTTCGCAAAGAAGGTTTGAAGCCGGGAAAACGTGACTGGACATTGGTTTTCTATGTGTGTTGAGAAAAGAGACGTACATAAAAGGCCATGAAAGGCCCTTCCGAAGCAGGAGCGAATCTAAGAAAGACACTTGTTCTCGGACGCTGTCTTGCCAGTTGTTTGCAAGACAAGTTCAGAGTTGTGTTAACGGTTATTTTCCCCTTTATTACAAGGTTCAAAAGATTCAGAAGATGATTGAAAAGAGGCGCTTTGGTGGCGGAATCAAAGTCGGGAGCGTGGAGGAGTTTCAGGGGCAAGAGAGACGAATCATCATTTTGTCGACGGTCCGAAGCACCAAGAAAGAGTTCCTGGAGATGGACAAAGATTTCCACCTCGGGTTTCTGAATAACCCAAAGGTAGGATTATCGTGTAAAGAGAACGCTTATAAAACAGTTCTTTCAGTCGAATACAGACACATTTAATCACAATGTAGATACACTGCCAACATCTTTAAAGTACAATATTCGTTGTATATTTGGTAAAATTATTTGGTTCCATTATTTATGATTGTTGGAATTCAGGCAAAGTTCATTCCTTTTTTTTGTTCTCTTTTTTAGAGGTTCAATGTTGCCATTACTCGAGCGCAGGCCCTGTTGATTTTAATCGGCAATCCTGACATGCTTTGCCTGGACGAGAACTGGAGAAGGTTAGCCGAGAGGACTTCGTCAAATAATATAAAGTAGCTTAAAGTATAAAATTTTTGAAGCCTATTTGGCCTCGGCAACAAGCTACAGTCGTTTCACCGACCATAGCTAGAGGTTCTTTCGATCAACGTAAGCGTGTTCTGGACATCACAAAGTGAAAATACATGCAAATATAACTTGCGAGGTTATTTCAAATCTCTTCATATTGCTATTGTCAAGTCATTCATAAGTTTCGTACCGTCTAACTCCTAACTACAAACAGTGCAAGAAAGCAGTTTTCAATCGGTTGCGTCCATTATTCGAGTACTTCTAACCGGAACTCTTTTACACCTCACGCCAAAATTTTACGTAAACTTCCACCACTTGGTTATTATCAAGGATTGTGATGGGGGCAGGCGTTCGCTTTTCGGTCGCCCAACATACTTGGTAGGACTTGACTTACCTTAAAGTATAATTAATCCCTTTTATTATATGACTGGCTCTTTCAGCGGTCAAGATGAATCAATTTTCCCGCTGTGATTGGCTAGCTGCGAGGTCACGATAGAGCCATCTTGACCGCTCGGGATAGAACGAGGCCAATATCCCGCCATCTTGACCTCACGCTTGGCCAATAACCGATATATATTGTTAGCAAGCTTTGCAAAACTTTTACTTGGTCTTATTAATGATCTTCTCCAAATACATGTTGTTTCAGGTTTCTAGACTACTGCAGAGAAAATGACGCTTGCATCGACGTAGAAAGAAAGGACACAGTTGGGGACATAGCAAACACTTTAAGAAGGTTGAACCTGTTAACAGCTGCGTCATCAGGTAAATAACCCAAGGCCTGATTCAGGAAGGTCTTTTAAATTGAGACAAAAGCCATAATATTACGACTCTAGGTTGAGATAAATCGTAAGGGTTGCCTCTTTAACAAGCGATGTTTGTATCCAAACAATACTCGTGACCTACTGCACCTTAACAGGGTGCTGTATTTTCACTTCTGTAAAAAGTGAGCAGGGCTGTGAGGAATTGTTGGGAAATCAAGTCAATATCTACTGACGACGAGTTTTCATATCACGTGCCAATCTTGGACATCTTGCTGGATCACACAGAGGATGAAGGAAAACTGAATTCTCCACCAACTCGTGTGACTACGTTTCGTAGATTCGTGGGTATCACTGCCCACGCAGGTGCGTTAACAATCTCATTTCCTTTTTCAGAATTTGATGATGATTCAGAAATCAGCCAACGACAGCTTCAAGAGCACCCAGAGTGGACTAGGCACGAGTGAATTTCCTCCCTCTGTGATTAAGGAAAGCTGGCCCTACAAAACGTCCAAGCTAACAAAAGTAGTTTGTCTAGTGTAGCTACACAATCCTTACATGTAACCTTCGAAACAATGTAGTAAGGACCTAAGGAGTTATACTTGCGTACGAGGACAAGATTGAGTACGGCTTCTTGAAAAATTAATGTTTCCGGCTTAGTGTTTATACCAGGTAACGATAAATTTCAAGCCTGCGAACAAATAGTTAGGTCAGGTAGTATTCCCACATCTGTGAATAAATGAAAGACTGCAAATTGACAGTTGTATCTCTCATTTATTCACCAGGCTAAAACTTTATCACCACTCTTTCTCTCGTTGTGCATATGCCACCCATTGACAGCAGCAGCAGGATTTTGTCAATCGAACCTACTTTAATGGTTTAAACCCCCCAAGTCTCTTATAGCTTACTGGTAGAGCATGCGAACTACTAATCAGAAAGTCATAGGTTTCACTTCCTGCTGGGAGGGCTCCGATTTTCTTTTCTGGGTATGCCTGTCACACCAATCTTGCGAGAGTACTTCAGAGTTACAAAGTTGTAGTTCGAACTAAACCTTGTCCTCGTACTCACATCTGAGGATCCTTACTCCAATTAACTTGTCACATTTAATTTTCAATGTTTATAAACGGATATCAATGGGTTCCATTTTTGTTTCAAATCTATTTAACAATTTCTGTCATGTTAAAATACACCCAGGTCCCAGAGATTTTTTTTGAAAATTCTGCTCAAACGAAATTTAGGCAGCAAATCAAGTGAGGCTAATTATTTTAAAACGGTGAGGTTTTGCTGCTTGATCTCAATTTGTCATGTTCATGGACACACAACAGTCTCTTTCAGTCAAAAATAATGTTAAGGTTTCTCTCAGTGATAAAGTTACATTGTAGATGTTATAGTTGGGGTAAAAACAATTTTCTTGTTTTCATCTACATTTATTAACTAAAGAAAGAAAACCTGGAAAAATATTTCAGCCAATGCAAACAATTTTCATATTAAATCAGCCCTGTCAAAATGTTTTGTAGTAGTAAGCAGGAGATGTAGCCTGCTAGAGAACTCACAGTGAAGTCCAAGTCTAAGGTAAACGGCAAATAATTGACTGTAGGCAGCAAATTTTGACAGGATTATTGAATACTACTAAAAGATCAGGATTTTGAGCTCTTTCTTGAATGCTGTTTTGTAAGTGCCGCATACTACAAATAGTATGTTTTGCTATTTTTAACTATGTAATTAGATTTCCTCAAATAGTAGTAAACCTGTTCGTAATAACAGTAATAACAATACTAAAGATGATGACGTTATATAGTTGTACCACGTCAGAATCAACAAGCTAGATTTTGCAAATGCTGCTTCTTTAACACAATTTTTCATTTAATGGGTAGAAAAATTGCAATGATGGCATCTGATGCACGTTCTTTTAACACACACAAAAAATAAAAATTTTAAGAAGCACCTAAGTCTTGTTATCACTGATCCTGACCCATTGGTCCACTTTTCTTTTCATCTTCAGTTGCCAATAATGACCCTGATACTATGGTTACTGGCAAGTCACGGTAATTTGTAGAAACCAAAAAAAGTGTCTAACAGAAGTGCCTTGCATCTAGACAGCAGACTTGACTTGGGTTTTTAAAAGCAGACTTTTTCTCTGAATTCTGCATAAGTTCATAACTTTGTTCAAACACAGTATGTTGCATGGAATTCAATGCTTTTGTGTCATGACTTCATTATCAGACCACCTTTCTTGGACCTTCTCATACCACTCCACACTACTATGACTTGTTGTTTCCTTCAAGGAGATCTTTTGCCTCATTTATTTTTGCAGCCAGATATGGTGACCCGCCTGTCAACAGCAAATAAGTATCACTGGGTCAAATTACAAGGGTCCAAAAATTCACTTCTAACAAATACTTTATTTAAGGCCATTATCATTTGAGAAGACTATTAATGAAACTGTTTATTACACTGTACTTTCACCAACAGCCCATAGTTCACACTGTTCCCTATGGATGTTGCCAATTTCAAACATACAACTGTAGACGATTTTACATGACCATGCAGAGATACAAAATTTCTCTTTGTGTATTGAAAAAGATGTGAGATAAATTATATGACTTGTAAGACCAATAAAATACCAAAACACTTCATTTTCACTGCAAAAGGCGCAAATTATTACGTAACCATAGCAATGGTGATCTTTTTAGTGATGAAGATAACATGTTACAGGATGTATGTGAATGTTCATGCGTGAAGATAGTGTGTTTTTCAATGAAAGCTCACCTGGCATTTCATTAGTGTTAATATAATAAAGGCCCTTCTTTTACAAAAAAAAGAAACAATTATAGGCTTTTGAAATAAAAAGTGACCTCACTAAAGGGAAGAAAAACTGTTGTAAGGTACCATCAATTTGCAAGTAATGTATTTTAGTTTGCTCAAGACAAGGTTGCAACTTTCCCACTGTACACTGCTTGATACAGCACCCTTTAAGAAACGTTAACTCCAGGGAGTCTGAGAAAAAGTGGGCTACTGGTAATCAACAAATAAACCTTTGATTCATTCCTCTTTCATGAAGCACACAATCTGCCACTATACAGTGAATACTCAATTAATACTTTCTCCATACTGAGCTTACTCCTTTTCAGTTAAGTTAACCACTATTAGGCACATGTTAATCACATGTTGAAAAACACACCAAAGTGAAGTGCAGTACAGTGGAACCTTGATTTAATGAACTGCTAAGGGATTAGGGAAATTGGTTCATTATATTGAGGGGTCATTACATCAAGGTCCTTTTCCATACATATTTTTAAAAGGTTAGGCTGAAGAATATCATTCGTTATATCGAGGGCTTCGTTACATAGAGGTTCATTAAATCAAGGTTCCACTGTTAAGTGACAGAAAACATGGCATCACAACAGCTGTGTACTCACCTCTGTCAGGATGATTAATGAGCATAATTCTTCTGTGAGCCTCTCTGACTTTGACCTTGTTGGCTGAAGGACTTGACAAGTAAACAATGCAATGTGAGATTAAAAAAAAAATGTCATAAACTATGAACCCTTAGCTTCAGAATCTTTATCCCTAATGATATAGATGTGGGTACTAATCACAATGCACATTTCAACCACTCACTGTATTGAAGAAGTTTCTTTTTTGTTACATAATACAAACGTAAGTACAATTTGATTGCATTTGGTGAGGTATGGGATAAAACCACAGTACCACTCAAATATAAAGTTGATTAAATATCATCAGACTATTTCCAATGAACTTTTCCCAAGTATGGTTGGATGGAAGTGGATGAGACAATCATGAATTTCAAAATCTTCTTGCAATCTTGACAAATGTTTTTGCTTGCAAGTTATACATACCTTGCGCATTTGCAGTCTGACAAACACCTGTTTCTGAAGTGCATATCGTCACAACCTTGGTGTTTTGTTAATGGAAGTGAAGGAGTCAAGTGCCATGTGTCAGGAGAATTAATTCACTGGAAACTCAATTTGTCTCAAGTAGAGTACAAATTATCAAATCTACAGGGCCCATTGAACTGACTTTGCTGTAAAAAGCAGATGTGACATCAAATCACCTACACTTTGAAATACCTGGGCAAGGCCTTAGCATCCTTCTTGCTATTGGCAAGTGTATACTCTTTGCACTACAGTGGAACCCATCTGACACCAACAAAACATTATTATTGAGAATAATTATTATTACCTTATTCCAAGGACTAAACCTGCTTCTCTTTTTGTCATTTTAGGTTCAAATCCTCCTCTGTAATAATGGCTGAATTCCTGTCAAATTATGAATAAGCAACTTAACACATTGGGAGACATTTGCTGCAATGATGGCTGATTTATGAGAGTGTTATTCATTTCTATAATCTAAAAGGAGACAGTAGTCCACTATCCAGGCAAACACAAGTACCTTTCAAGTTCATACTTCACATTTTACCCAAGATAAGTGTGATTCAGACCAGCAAAAGGTTCCAGTCAGTTTGTCTCTTATCTTACAACCTATCTGCCACTTTCAAGCGCCAGCGAGAACACAAAACAGTGCTTTTCTTTCCAAGAAGTTTAAAGAGGGACTAGCATATTGCCTTGAGAGGCATGGAACATTGAAGTTAACTATAGAGTTTTAATAATAATTATACTTTATTTACACTCGTGTCACCTAGGAGCTGAAAGCTCGTTTAAATGTGAACGTGAAACTAATTACAAATAGTAAACTAATAAGAAGGTGGTGTCGCAGGTCGCAGCTCCTGTAAGCTCTAGATTTCAGTGGTAGAGTGTTGCAGCCCTATTGTTTTAGGGCTAGGGTCCACTGTTAGTGTTGTTTGTTTTTTTGTTCACCTGAAGGGTGGTCTCCAATCAGATGAGACCTTGAAAGGGCTGCGAGGTGACTCAGATTTTTTGCATGAAAGCCTCACTACACTCCATCAGGTGTACAAAAAAACCATAACACTCCACTTTTCATCTGACAAATTTGTACTAACTATGGACCCATTTTACTGATATCTGGTCAGCTAAAAGTTATTTCAGAGTTTTAACTACATTAAAATTTGATATTCTTGATTTTAACAATTCTCTCTATTTGGGAAACCTGGGTTTAGGTCTTAAAATGCACATCTACAGATTTCCAATCAAACACAAGATCTGAAAACAGATTTCACCTTGGATTTTATTCATGGATTGATTTTAACAAACAAAATTTGATTTGAATTGATTTTAATGAACAAAATCCACGACAAAATCTGTTTTCAGATCTTGTGTTTTGATTGGAAATCCAAAGATCTGGATTTGAAAATCTAAATCCAGATTTCCCAATCAAAAGCACCCTAAGACTAGACTGCAAAACAGCTGTAGTTTTGCGCTGGTTGAATGCGAGGTCTTGTCAAGTGAAAGGTCTGGAGCGAGGGTGAAAATGTAAAGTGAAACTGGGGATAGACACTAAAAATACGGACTGGTCGCTTTGCATATATAAAATTCGTTGCAAATTTCCTGTTCCCCCAGAAATGGGAAATTCCTGTTGGCTAAATTATGACATTAGTTGTCAAGTCATGTTTATAACACCTCATCTGAGATCAGCTTTGATAAAAGACTTATTTATCAACTGCTTGTTTTGGCAAAAAACAATTCAAGAAATACAGCTTCTTCAGTAGAACGGCTGACAATCATCATCTGTCTGCTGAAAAACATCATGGAAGAGCAGATAGCTTCATTTTGACAGCAAGACGCTAACTGCTGTTCAGTCCTATTCTTGATGGGAATATTTAGGTTGTCTACGCTGCGGCAAAACAGTTATTAAATGAGAAGTTCACATTGTCCCTAAATTTTATACTGTTTACACATGTTATGCTGCTGATTTGAACATGTTTTTGGCCAACCTTTTAGTCCTTAACCCATTGGCACCCGTGCCGGCCGCGCAGAACCATGTCCCTTGTACTGCTTGTGACGTCATCAGTTTTAATGCTCACGGACAACTTTTACATGAAGCATTGTAGGGGGCCGAGAACTTTCAAACCATACCCAAGTGAGCACAATTTCCATCCAGCAGGCCGGAGAAAACACAAAAAAACCAAGTGACATTGAGCCGAAAATTTGAATGAACATTTTGTTCCACGACCCACCTGCACTTCCTTCCACCTAATAAACCTATGATCCTAAAAGTTATCCACAAATCTTTTCTCACCAAATGGAAGCCCAGGAAATGCCCAGCAAGAGAAAAAGAAAGCAAGGCAAGAAAAGCAAAAGAAAAGGGGAGTAGAGAAAGCGAAAGGTAGAAGGAGAGGGGGTAGTGAAACTTTTCAACCCAAAATTTTGCTTTCTGCGCATGGCTGAACTTTGAAAGCTAATATCAAGCATCAGGAACAGAAGGGCACAATGATCTCCACCAGCAAACAGAGTTTTGGGCAGTTTTGGTTCTTTTTGGCTAGAATCTCGCCAGGAAACAGCTTGATGAGCTTCAAAAGGTGTTTTTCGGCAAAATGTTCAGGAGTCAATGGGTTAAACTGATTTTTTTATTGCATGTTTTAAAACATTCAGTGATGACTATTAATTCAAGTTCACAAAGAGGGTGGAGTAATGTCAATAGATTTTTGACAGCTCAACAACATTTTTGAACCACTTGGACAGAACGAATTCATTATATGCAAAACTGACAGTCGGTTTTTTTCTCTTGCCTCACACACCCCTGTGGGTATGTGAGGCTAGCACGCTTAGAATTTGCACCTTCAGAAACCGACTGTTTTGCAGTCTAACCTAAGACGTGATTGATGTATTTTTGTTTTGTTCACTTGGTAAAATGTAAAATTTCTGTTATAGATAAGCTGTGCAGATGAATTGAATGGGAAAGCCTGCATAGCAATGAGAACAGAAGATATCATTCATGGCCATGTCTTAAGGCTCTCTGGTTTAGATCCTTGGCCCTTCTTTGAATGTTCACACTTTGATCATAACATATTTAGATCAACCTAACTAATAACTCAAATATATAATTTTCATATAAATATGATTTTCATATTCGTTCTCACTAAGTAATATTCATAACTGTTCGAATTGTCTTCTTAAAGTACCATTTTATATCACTGAAATTTTTTAATTCATATTTGTATTCTTTTGTTTTTCTACAGGACCTGCATTAATAGCAGTTTTTCTTAAAACTGGTGCAGCATTCCTGTATAAATATGTTTAAATTATTATTATTACTGTTCAACTATTATTATTATTATTATTATTATTATTATTATTATTATTATTATTATTATTATTATTATAAGCGTAAGTCCGATAAGTGTGAACAATACTCAAAAGAGTGGAGTGATAGCTGACCCAGCCTGTCACATCCAGCTAACAAGGCTTGGTTTGCGTTCAATTTGATTTAAACCACCCTAGCTTTTTATGTAATCACGCTGATCTTATGCTGACTAGTTAACTTTTTACACATGGAAGTACAGAGGTTGGTATGCTCATGTTTATCAAGCACACAGCTAGCTCGAACAAGGAACTTACCGGTATTTTAGGAATTATCTTTGGTATCTGATTGAAGTTGACCTTTCGGAAGGCTACAACGGCATAACGACCTAAACCCAGAAAGAAAAATTAAGCTTTTCAAATACTTTGGACTGCAGACTTCAGCAATGTCAGTAAAAAACATGTGCAGAAGTATCTCAAGCGAACTGGCAATTTTCGACAAAAAAACAAACCTGCTACCGCCGCACAAGCTACACCAAGCCCTGCTAATATGAGAGTGGTCTGAGAAAAAGGGCAAAAATCAGAAAATAAATCAACCAGTCCCGAAAAACAGCTGTTCAAAACTGAAACTTTTGCGACCTACCATCTTCGTGAAATTCAGTCACTGCGATGACGCATATATTCCCCAGCATGCATCACGCTGCTCAAACAATCCCAGGGGTCCAAAGGGGTGGGGAGT
This sequence comes from Pachyseris speciosa, assembly GCA_016490735.1. Classification (NCBI taxonomy): domain Eukaryota; kingdom Metazoa; phylum Cnidaria; class Anthozoa; order Scleractinia; family Pachyseridae; genus Pachyseris; species Pachyseris speciosa. The sequence continues at coordinate 437,928 of JAEMWC010000733.1, forward strand.
AACAGCATCCGGGGCTTATTTCTTTACACGAGTCATTCCGGTTCCAAAATGGAAGGCTTTGAGGAAGATCCAGCGGCCGATTTTTTGGCGAGAGAACAAGATGATCTCGCTGAACTGGGCGAGGATTTTGGCGGGGGACAACCACAGACTAGCGTAAGTTTGAAATGGTGTTGCTGTTAGCGACTAACTGTTAAGTAAAACTTACAACTTTTTACGATATTAGCCACTAAACAAGATACACGATCATGTACATGAAGCGTTCTTGGAATATTATTCGTTATTGTTTGAGGTGAAATCATTTTTTTAAAACCAGCTGTTTATAATAAATGCTTTTTAATTTTTCTGTGGTACTGCTAATGTAGTTTTTTGGTAGTTTTTTTTTTTGAAGGCTGCGTGACTGCTTTCAAATTCTGTGGCCTAATCATTTGATCCTCGTCGCTTCTCTGAACTGTCACCACCTAGCACCTTAGAAAATGTAATATAAACTTGAGCTAACAGCCACGAATAGACGAAAGGGTGTCTAGATGAGTTTTTGTAGGCCAAGCAATGAAATTAAACTGCAATTTGACTTCTTTCAAAAAGACAAAGCTGAGCCTTCTTCATGTCTTCTGTATGAGAGCAAAAGTTTATGAAAAAGAATAACTGTGACTTGGTATTCAAGAAACTGTCTTGGCCACCTTGATGTTGGCTGGGGAACCTAACAGTAAGCTCATACGGAAGGATTTTAGCATTTAGGATTTGGGATGTTAAGGGTTAAACCAAATGCAATATCCTTGAACTGGTTCTTCTCTGAAGAATTATTTATTTTTAGCTTCTGCATCTGCCAGATAATTCAAAACAGTCCTTTACTGTGTTGCTTTTCCACATACACCATGTTTAAGACAAACTGTCTTTTTCTAAATCCTCTGAAAAACCAAACTGCATGTTGTTGTTTCTTAGGGACTTGAGGACTTTGGTGGTGGCTTAGATGCCATGGACAATGAACCAGTGGTAAATGGATTTGCGGAAGAGGTGGGTTTGGAGAAGCTCATTTTGATAGCTTTAGAAATTGAAGGGCTGAGGGCATAACCGACCCAAGTGACTTTTAGGGCTTTTCTTTTTTTGGTCCAAATCACCTGAATGTTTGCATGTGGTCTTTGATTCAATAGAACAAAATTGCCCCATAATTGTTTTTGACCATTTTCCAATCTTTTTCAAGAAAAAGTGTAAACAAAAAAAGGCCCTAAAAGTCATTTGGGTCTGTTATGCTCTGAGCCCTTCAATTATTCAGCTACATCATTTGTATGCATATTAATATTCATGCCCGAATTGAATTACTTGAAGAGCACATGAAATGATTGACGGATAGAAAAGGATTGTTTGATAGTGTGATGTAGACTACACATTTGGTGGTTAAAACATCGATTTAAGTTTTATTGATAGGAAACTTCCATGGCTCTGAGGTGTCGATCGCTAGGTTAATTTAATGGAAACTTGCCAGCCTGGTGTCGAAAATACGTAATTTAAAGTCTGTAGATCCTCAAGTCAGACACTTCTCAAAGAAGTGAGTGGTGTTTCTCTGTGCTTGCCAAATGCAAAGAGATTTAAGTTGACTGCTGGAGCGAGCAAATCGGCGTTTTGCAGTACAGAGTACTTAGCCAGGCAGGACAGTCTGAAAACAACTCTTGTGTTAAAAGCGGCCCATAGTTGAGAGTCTTGGCCCATTTGCCAAAGGTTGCTGTTGCAGAAATTGGGAAAGGAGAGTTGTTTTTTGACTTAGGCAAAAAATGTGATGTTTGATTCGGTGTTTTCCGCGTTCAAGAGGCCATTTGATGCCCAGAATTCATTGCAATCACAGAGGGTGCTGTCACCTTGAAAAGTTCTGGCGAGGACTGGAAATGAAATTTGCTCAACTGTGGTGGAAAAATTTTCCCTTCGAAAACATCACAGAGAATTCATCTAAGAGTGGGCAATCGGCACCACGAGAAGTCGGTCCGTTTTCGATAAGCTGAGTATCTTGGACACAGTGCATTTTCCATCAGTTTTCATTTCTAAACAGGGCTTTCAGAATAGTAAGCTTCGCATGGTTTCGGTCGTTGAGAAACGTTGTTGACTGATTCATTTTCATTGTCAAAAGGAAAATATGGAACGAAAATGGTATAAAAATCAAAGTAAATGATGACAGTTCAAGAATTTGGACAAAAAACTTACCTTGTTCTGATGATATTCTTTAGCTTAAAACAGTAGAAGATTTGCATACCCGGTACATTGAATTGTTAAATTCAATCGCAAACAAATCAGCTGTCACACAATTTGCGTGAAAATAATTTTAACTGTTTATCTCAGGTGAAAATACTTTTTGCGGTTTATCTTGCGTGAAAATACTTTTTGCTGATGTTTACAAGACTCCATATAAGCAAACTAACCAAGGTACTCGATGCAAAAGTGATTTATATGTTGAAATCTGCCAGCATGTTAATCTCTGTGTGTTTACATGACCAGACAACTGATCATGACTTTTGTGCTTTTCAATATTTGCCGCGCATGGCAATGAACTTTTCCTTACACTGTTTTCCAAGATACTCAGCTCATTGAAAATGGACCGACTTCTCGTGGTGCTGATTCCCATTCTTAGATGAATTCTCTGTGATGTTTTTGAAGGGAAAATTTTCCACTGCAGCCGAGCAAATTTCATTTCCAGTCCTTTCCAGAACTTTTCAAGGTGACAGCGCCCTCTGTGATTGCAATGATTCTGGGCATCAAATGGCCTCTTGAACATGGAAAACACCGAATCAAACATTACATTTTTTCGCCTAAGTCAAAAAACAACTCTCCTTTCCCAATTTCTGCAACAGCAACCTTTGGCAAATGGGCCAAGACTCTCAACTACGGGCCGCTTTTAACACAAGAGTTGCTTTCAGACTGTCCTGCCTGGCTCAGTACTCAGTACTGCAAAACGCCGATTTGCTCGCTCCAGCAGTCAACTTAAATCTCTTCACATTTGGCAAGCACAGAGAAACACCACTCGCCTCTTTGAGAAGTGTCTGACTTGCGGATCTACAGACTTTAAATGACATCTTTTCAACCACCAGGCTGGCAAGTTTCCATTAAATTTACCTAGCGATTGACACCTCAGAGCCACTTAAGTTTCCTATCAATTGCAACTAAAATTGATGTTTTAACTGCCAAAGTGTAGTCTACGTCACACTATCAAACTATCCTTTTCTACCCGTCAATCATTTCACGTGCTCTTCAGGTAATTCAATTCGCACATGAATATTAATACACATACAAATGAGCGTAGCTGAATTGAAGGGCTGAGAGCATAACCGACCCAAGTGACTTTTAGGGCTTTTTTTCTTTTTTGGTCCAAATCACCTGAATGTTTGCATGTGGCTTTGATTCAATAGAACAAAATTGCCCCATAATTTTTTTGACCATTTCCTTTGTTTTTCAAGAAAACGCATATACAAAAAAAGGCCCTAAAAGTCACTTGGGTCGGTTATGCTCTCAGCCCTTCAATTGGAGTGGTGATCTTCCCTGAGATGATGCCTTGTATTCTGAGCAACAGCAAATTGAAGGCAACACGTAATCAGAAACAGGGTGTCGCTATTGTGCCACCACTCCAAACTGCCTTCTTGAAACTTTTGTCTATAGAAAAAAGTTAGTATTGCGAGATCTGTAATTAACTGTAGTTCAAGCCATGATTTAAATTTGCTTTTGGTTGAAAATTTTCTAACCAGTTTGATTAATATTTACCAGTGATGAAATTTTTGAGCACAAATGGAAATCACTTTTTATACTGGTTTGCAAAACCTTAAACCAAACACAAACTTCATATTTGAAAACATCTTGTAGCAACAAATTTGTGGTTAACAGTTACATTATTACATTCTCAATAGATTTCAGGTTCACACCAGCCAGCAGTACCACTTGCTAGAGAAACTGAACCAGAATCTGTTAGGTAGGACACCATGTAAAATGTGTAAACTCTGCAGTATGTCTCTTTTAATAACCCTTTAACCCCTAAGGGTCTCCCTTTAACAAGTAAAATCATCTGGTGTTAGACAGAGTAAAATCTTTAAGTCACTCTTAGGGATTAAAGGGTTAAGTGCAGCTTCTTCCAGGTGTACTTAAGTAAAACATTCAGACCTTCTTACACAAAATATCTCAAAGTGAAAACAAACCATTGAGCATTATTTTACTCAGACTCAAGAAAACCATGTTCGTACATCTCAATACATTGTGATCAAACCTCAACTTTTAGTGGCCCTGGTAAGGTTTTAATTGCCACTGGTGACCATGCAATGCCAGTTTTTTAGCCCTGACTGATGAGCTGAAATTAATATCATTAACCATGTTTGAAGGAATAATATTATTATGATAGTTTAGTTACAGTTAATGCATCAGCTTGCTAGTATTTTAAACCATTTATAGTATAAAGTCAGTGCACCCCATGCAGCTGATTGTCCACAACATGGCAACTCATGCTTGAAGTGTTTTTACCTGGTGCTAGAGCAAACTTGTCAAGTGATAACTGCCGTACCCTGTCTATCCTTGGAAGGTGTGGTTTTAATGCTTGCAAACACTACTAAATTAATTTACTTCATGTCAGTTTAAGCTTTAATCGAATGTTTTTGTTTTGTTTGTTGTTTTATAGTTGTGTTTGTTTCCAAGGCAATAAACTTGTTTCTCATTGTCTCTCTCCGGCTTCAGGAAATGTAACAAAATTATAATTAGGTTGCTTGGTTTTAAACAGTGCTTAATGGGCAATTGGCTGTGAAATCCAAATTGCTACAGATTGGCTCTAATGTGCCACACAGACTTGCTAACACCTTACATAGTGCTGTGTCTGTCTGTTGAGGCCTAAATTTCTGTAAGGTTAGCATTTTCCCCAAAGCTAAATCAGTGAGGTGAATTGTGAAGAATAATGTGTCTTTCCTTTTACCTGTTGAACGTAAACAAAATGAAGCAACTGAGCATGGGATCCACTTAAGTTTTAAGCTGCTGAATTTTAGTATTTCTGGCTTTTTCTTGGAAGCAAGCCCTAAGAGGAATAAATAAACAGAGGGCTATGTTTCTGATAACTAATCTGTGTTATTTTGGTAAGATGTTTCAGGATGGGGTCTTGCTATAAATATTTTACTTGATCCCCTGGACAACCATTATCTAGTTTGTTTTGGATGGAAGATAATTATGATCAGGATTGATTTTGCTCATTCTTATTGTAGGAAATGGAGGGAAGAAAAAGCTGCTCTCCTCGGTAAAATGGATAGTGAAGAAAAAGAAGCAATAGAGGAATGGCGTGAAAAAGCAAAAAAGGAGCTTCATGATTGGTATGAAAGACGTGATGAACAGTTAGGAAAAACACAAACAACCAATAGGTAAGTACTGTTGTGCATTTGTCAAAGTGCCCATAACCCTGAAATATTTTTTTCGCTTAAATAAATTTTTGCACCTGTTCAAAATGCAATGTGCCTTTTTAACCAAATCTTGACTATAGGCTGTAAAAGTTACAAAATCTAGCCATCATCTGTCCCATGACCAAGCTACAGTGTAGTAAGAGGTATGGGTCTAGTTCTGGTTTGACATCACAAACTGATTTGCATCACATTAAGTCTTTGTAAACATGCATGCAAAGCAGTTTGTGACGTCAAACCAGGAATATACCCATGCCCCTTACTAGCTCAGTTGTGGGACAGATAATGGCTAGATTTTGTAACGTTTACAACCTGTAAGAAGTCAACATTTGGTTTAATGGGTTTCGAACAGGTGCAAAGATTTATTTAAGCAAAAAATTTTGGGTTAGGGGCACTTTAAAGCCATTTTTTGTCACGAGAGATTTAAACTTTTTTCATTCAGCATAACATTTAGCAAATGCTTGAAGTACACAGTGACTTGTGAGGAAGGAAGAAAAGTAATGTGCATAATTCCTCATTTAAGATGTGAATGATCATCACCTTTATGAATGCTACAAAATCAGTAGTGAAAAGAAATCCTGAGAAAAACGTTTTTTCAGGCCTTCTTGTCTCTACTGATTTAGTAACATTAATAACTGTGACTATCATTCACATCTTCATTCTGTAATCTGCAGTTCAGTAAATCAGGGTAAGAAAAAAAATTTGACCACAACATGTCCAATGGACAAGTGCAATTTTAGTTTTACTTGTCCTGACTATAACCTCCTTGTCCTTGGTAAAATTCCAAAAGAAAACATTGGTGGTGAATTAATATGGTACAAAACCTTTATTTGAAACCAGAGCCACAACCGATGCACGAAGAACTTCTTTTATCAGCGACAGTAGGATAATTCTTACTTATGGAACAGTACATAACATCCTGGTTTGTATCCTGTATTAACCCATGGGAAACTTTCTTTCCAAGAATCTTGAGACTTTCAAATTCTTGCCTTGGTGTTCAATTGTTTTTTTTTTTTTTTTGCATTCAGCTTTTCTCTTCAACCTCTATGGCGCTGCAAAATAACCTATGCTTCGCTGCATTGCCATTTTGCACAATGGGTATTAACTGTGAGGGTGTATAATTGTATTGATAAATGGAGTAATATTAAGGCCAACGGTAGTGAGATCCAGTCTCCCTTCAATACGCACAGAAAACAAATTGGCAGATAAACCATACAACTCATAAAAACGATTTAATTTGATTCTTACTTAATTACTTTTTCACAAGGGATCTGTTTAACCCTTACAAATACCTGCCTCACGGAAGACTGACTTTTGAGCTGAAACATTTTAAAGGCGCATTACTTTCTGAAGACTACCTTGTCCTACGATTGATCACACACTTGTCCCCAAGCCAAAAATCACTTGTCTTCATATATCACATTCATTTCATTTCTCATTGCAGGACAGATGAAGAGGCCTTTGTATCCGATCGTGATGACTCGACTGGAGGTCATGATTGGGAACGAGTTTGCCGCATGTGTGACTTTAATCCCAAGGGAACCAAGAACACTAAGGATGTATCACGCATGCGTTCAATATTCTTGCAACTTAAGCAAACACCACTTGCAAAAGAATAGACTTTACTGTGCTTAGGTGAATTCTTAAAGGATTGCATGTATGTGTGATTTGCAGTAGATTCCGGCTTTTTTGAACACAAATGTTCCCTCAGTACTTATATTTGCAAAGTGTATAAACCATGCATTTGAAATTCTTTTATTTTACGATTACATGTATTAGGTAATTTTGTTTTCTATGAGTGTTCAACTTAGCAGGTGTCTACTGAATCAAAACTCTCAGGTGATGTGAAAGGCTGATAGGATGAAATTACACAATACAGTACAAGTCTTTGTCTGTTTTTTTTTCTTTTTTGTGTGTTTCTTTGTGTGTTTGTTTGTTTTCTCATGAGAGATCAGATACAAAGAAACAGGTCAAAATGTCAAAATGTCTTGCAGTCATCTTAGAATTTTGATACATGCAAGTCAAACATGGCATTTAAGTGAAAACAAAAAGCATAGACCTTATTCATAAATGGCGGCTGTTTTATTTTTCCTTTGTTATTGTGCAAATTAGCCTACCAAGCCTCGTATTAGTGCAAGAATTCTTTTTAATTTAGCACATGGTAACGAGGTTTGGTAGGCTAATTTGCACAAGGACAAAAGAATAATAAATTGGCAGCCATTTATGAATAACGTCTATAATTTAGTTGTTTGTGTCACTGTTATATTTTGATTTCTGAATCAACTTTCTTTGCAGTTGTATACAATAGATTTTTTTAAATTTCTTTGGTTCATTCTGCTGAGAAGATACATGTAAAACAAGAAGCTTTGTATCCAATCCTCAGAGGAGATCTATAACCTTGTTGCTTGTGCCCAAAACCGTAATCTATCTTCATGGTTTTTCAGTTTTGGCAACGTGCATCAAAACCTACACAACTTCTTAACAGTTGAAGATAGTCTAGCTCACCTTTGTGCATAAGCATGAATGCAGAGAGCTATAGTCCTCAGTTGGGGGCGACTTTTTAATAAGCTTCTAAGCCAGACCTTGATTGACCGCAGGTTAGCTTGAGTTAGTTGTAAAAAAGCTGGAAGGACAGTCTTAAGGTAAGAACATCTACAACAATCAGTACGGTTTACATTTTATTCTAGAACAGCCTTTAGCAAAAACAAAGTGCAAAATTAGATTTAACCTCGTCTGTTTTACTTTTTGTCATCCTAGTGGCCATCTGACCTAAAGAGTTTAATAATTTCCAAGTCTGAATAAAGCAAACATTTTGTAATGTCAATTTTATTTGATTGCTCTCCTCACTAATTATCATCAGAACATAGTTGCTGTAGATTAGTAGGTTATTGTCAATTTACTATTTAAAATGTCCTGCCATTTACTGTAAAATGAAGTGAAACGATCTAGCAGCTGAATTCCCAACCCCTTACTCTGAAAGTATAATTTTCTCTCGTGAAGTAACAACAACGTTTTGCAGTGTTTTTTTCCCCTTCGTTTCTCCTGGTTTCTTATATCGGTTTGACTTTTCCAAGCCCTTTAAGATTTGTTCGAAATTATTTGGAACTTGCTTGGAGTTCAGAAATTTGAGTAGGAATCTGGGAGGATGGGAGAAGGTTAAGTTATATTGCTGCTTCGTGCTCTGTCAAATACCTGGACATGTTTGTATATTTGATTATAAAAAAATGTCCAAAAACGACAACGTTTCGACGCTAGCTTAACGTAGTTGTCAGGTCAAAACAGTGTACACGACAAGCTCTATAAGTACTAAAAAGAGCAATAAATACCGTAAATGATCTAACAAATGCTTACTCTCTGATTATCGCCTCGTATCTAATAAACGCACCCCTGAGGTGTAAAATTTGTATTAGAAGCACCCCTCTAATAAACGCCCCGTGTCTAATAGACGCCCCTCCCCCTAAGAATCACCTAACGCAGTATAGTTTCTTCCTTGCTTGGTTTGCAATACAGTTGCATGTTGTTCAATCTCAAGTTCAAAGTACGTATAGCGCTCATTTATGATGGCTGAGTTAATCTTTTGTCTCACGATTGAGTCACAAAGATGTGGATCGCGACGTTTCGACCGCTATACTGCTAGTCTTCATCAGGCGATGGTGTCAACTGGCTGCGTGTGAGTATAAGAAGCACCGTGGCTGGTAATTTCTGTACTCGGTATGTGTGCAACTTTCTATCGGCCGGTCCTAGCTCGGTAACATCCAGGAACGACAAGACCCACTTCACATTTTCGTTTTCCACAAATGACAATGAGTTAACGCCTCACTCCATTTAATGCCCCGCTAGGACCTCTTAAATTTAATAGACGTCCCGGGCGTTTATTAGGTCATTTACGGTAATCAAAACGACGTCTAGATCGCGGAGGGTCGTGGGTTTAAATCCCATCTGGAGCTCGGATTTTTTTCCGAGTTTCCATTTGGGGTTTCATGCGTTTCTATCAAGAAGCAAGAATAAATGAACGAATGAAAAGAAAACATTGGATAAAATAACGAGACAAACTATACATCCCAGTCGCAACACTGGATGGAAGCAAAGCCGCTAGCGTGGTTTTTAAAGTTAATACAGTCGGAAAGATTTTAAGTAGCCTGAACCACAACATTTATCTGAACAACCATTCACTTTAATATCTCTTCAAACGAACGGGTGTGAACGAAGGGTATAGAGTATGAGTGAAAATGAAAATTGACATCGAAGCTGTTGTGTGATTTAATTCAATCTCCACTTTCTAGTCATTGCTGGCCTTCATTTGCTCTGTTTTCGATAAGAATTCCGCATTCTTCGCGCATAAGACTTGTAACAATATTCCAGAAATTGAAAAGCTCTCTCGCACCAGTCCCTTGCAGTCGCAAACAGATAACTGCTCCATCGGCCAACTTCAGAAATAATGAGTGGATACCTGCGAGATGTCGTCAAACACGGGAAAACCCGCAATAGGTCTTCCTAACAAGTAAACGGCGATCTGTTAGTAAAATTGTTACTGGTGGGTCTGGTGGGGAAAACAGTAGCACAGAAGAAGTACCGTGGCAAACCCTTTGTGACTACTTACCGTTCACTCTCCCTAATTAACTACCGACTACTCTACTCTACCGTCTAATCCCTGTTCTACATATATATTGATAGAAGGTCGTATGGATCAGCCGTTTGAAACTGGAGATAAAACGTATGCCCGTAACTAGATTTCCCACGGCGATTTTAAAGTAAGCCTGCACACGAGATTAGAAACGTTGTTAAATATATTAATTAAGGATCATACCATGATTACGACCCCCATCCCCGTCCAAATAAAAACTCTCTTGACCTACTAATAGCTAAGCTAAAAATTAAACACTATAGACCCTATGCAAAAATGGCGGACTTTAAATTATTCTTTTGTTCGTTTTCAAAATAGCCTCACTAACCTCGTTCGGGATAACAAATTCTTTAGAATTTTCATCTCAAAAACGAGGTTAGTGAGGCTCAGTTTTGAATTCGAACAAAAAGAATAATTTAAAGGCAGCAATTATTATTTCTGCATAGAGTCTATTCCCTTTTCCTCTCTCTCCCCAATCCCCCATCGTTCTGTTCTCTAATTTGCATAATTTATCGTCAGCTTGTGCCAGTGATTTGAAGAAAAAAGTGCCACTGTTCACAGCTTCGTCGCATGCTATCGTCCAAAAAAATCTTGTAGATCCATCTCTTGAAAACAAACGAGCTGACGAGACTCTCAACACCCAAAGGAGAACAACACAAAATACGTTTGAACTCCCAAATTGGCAAACCCCTTCCTTCAACAAGTAAGACACTTCGCATGTCCCCGACACTTTCACACTAACAGTACGTCAGCGAAAATGCGACTATTTAACGAACGAATCTATTCCACAGTAGACTCCTTGCATAAATGCATCATCTCTGAAGAAACCGGATTTGTCTTTTTCAGGGCTCGCGTTTGCGGATGCGGTCTAGCTGAAATGTCATTAAGAAGCTGGTATTGGCCGCTGCACAGCAAAACGGTTCAGCGCCGGATGCGATTCAATATGTGTGTGAATATTGACTTCAAAATGACCTACTTGCCTATACTTGCTCCCAGTTGGCTAACGCTGGTGATGCCCTTACCCTTTCAAAACAGCACTAAAATGTGGGAACTAAAAACCAAGAGCCGTAATTATGCCTCTTGCTAACACTTAACGGAAAACCAAAGAGAGGCGGAAGTCAAGCCTAGACGAAATCTGACTACATAAATATACTTTATTTACCCTCGGATTTTAGAGTAGCTTATACAGCTACCGGGGGTGGGGGTGGGGGTACTGCCTTATATGGGCTATATAGGTTTGTGCAGCCCCAAAGGATATGGTTTTTTAGCCGTTTTGGACGTCTGAAATAGGGTATCAATTTTGACCATTTTGGTCTGAAATAGGGTATGTTTTGTGCACTTTGTCTTGAATTCGGTTTGTTTTTAGAAGAAGCTACTTCATCATCTTCAGCCGATAAGACACTTCTTTTTTGTCTTCTAATTATGTTTACGCTAACTGTGTACGTGAAATAGGTCTGAAAAAGGGTATCGAATTTTTGGTTAGGTCTGAAATAGGGAAGGGAAAATCGCAGATTTTGGTCTGAAATAGGGTAAGGGTTTCAGGAAGCGAGCCGCACACCCCCACCCATTTTTCTGGGATACCCCCC
>JAEMWC010000734.1:0-10000 GCA_016490735.1 Pachyseris speciosa
GGGAAGTCGAGCTTTTCTGGCGCGTCAAACCACTCCTATGGAAACCATTATTTCTGGGTTGCGCAATCATACGCTTTACCCACTTGTCATAGCTGGTACCTGGACCAAGGTAGTTAATGATGTCCAAGAAACGGAAGCCTTTTCAAAGAATGAACATAATTTTGTTGGCGTTCTTTGCCACTTTGATACCCCAGCGGGCTCAGCGATCCGCTCCACGAAATATTCTTTGATGAGATTGAGATCGTACCGACTTGAGTTGAACCCAAAAGCCGGCACCTGGTCGCACCATTCTTCAATCAGAGCACGACGTTTCGATGGAAGAAGGTGAAGGTCCTCGGGCAAAATCTCTGCTCGCACCCTTTCCTGAATGTTTCTCCCCCGCCGCACAAACTCTTCCACAAACTTGCAGATCAGCTCTTTCGGGTCGCGCTCGCAGATGTGTGTTGGAGTTCGTTCCAACGTATCGCCGATGGAAACAGAGATTGGCACTTGCGGGTTTTCGAACGTCAATTCGTTGGTTGGTTCTTTTCGGCAATTGTTATCGCCAAAAGCCTCGAAGTCGTACAGAATCGCGTGTGGAAAGGTTTTTGTGAAGGTTCGTGGTTTGCGCCCGTCCTGCACGACCTCGCACGCCAAAACTTCGACAACTTTGAACCCGGCCTCATGAAGCGCTCTTGTTCGCCTTATAGTGGCTTGAAAAGAGGCTTCGCGGGTTTTTCCGTTGCTGATAGTCGTGTCACGATCGGGTAAACATTTTGGGAAGCCGTGGAAATAACAGCCGTGATATTGGAAAACGGTGTTGGTAGCGGGATGGAAACCGTCAACAGGAGCGCCAGCAATCCACCTTTCTCCACCATGCCCACACATCGCGTGATGGATGTGAATTTGTCCACGGCGCGCTTCTCTTTCTATCCAGTTGGTGGGTGCGGCATAAACGGTTTTGTCGGGGAAGAAGGCTTTCTCAAATGTTGTTTGTGGTGCTTCAACTTTCTCGTTTGGGCAGATGATTCGCGTTTCGCCTTTGGAACAGGTTTGAGTATGTTGTTGAAGACTTCTTGCTTCTGTGAATCTAGCATGACAGTGAACACATGCGTACACCCTTGCCAACCTCTCAATGTTTTTAATGAGAAACGCATGACCATCGAAAACACCAATCGTCAAAATGTTTGTAAACTTTGCTGGTGCATTTTGCTTGAGGTGCCAAAATACTTCTCCCCATTCTAACCGCTCTGGCTCGTAAACCCGGATGCCGAGCCACTCAGAAAGAGCTTTCCCTTTGTTGAGATGTCGCTCGACCTTCTCCAATTCGTCGAGAGATGTTTTGGGGCAATCTTGGAAAGTGGCAACCTTTGAAGCCCTTCAAGAATTTGCTGAGAATTGAGTCTCAATTGTACCTTAATGTGGCGTTTGATCAATAGAGTGCGCGTTTGCATCTATGTGTCACTTGTTCAGTAGGGAGACACAATGATACCCGTGTGCCGCGCTTGTTCAACAGGGCGCTCTCTCCCCCCGCGCCGCTTTTGGTGGGCGGAGGGTGGGAGTACCCATGTTAATTAGGTTGCTTGTAGAACCTGAATCAATAAGCATGTCTCTGCTGACTCCACCAATGCTCACAGAAATCATTGGCCCAGCTGATGTTGACAATGCACATGTCTGTTCTTCTATAGTAAAAGCAAACGTGTCATCCTCACCTGAATTTTCAAAAGGGCCCTCCACAAAATTAGCCTGTCTTCCTTGAAAGTGGCGACGCTGTCAACCTCCCCGTTGTTGGGTGGTACTTTGCTTTCTCAGCTTTTGGCTTCTTCCCGCTTTGCGACGGTTACTACACTTTCGACCTCGAGCTGGACAATTTCTATTTTTAGCAAAGTGACCCTCTTTACCACAATTGAAACAGATTTTGCGAGGTTTTCCTCTAAATCCATGCCCTGAAGTTTCCTCATCCACATTAGTGTCTGCTCCTGGCTCTCGAACTGGAGTAACCATTTGGTTTGCTTGCTCACGTGAGGCTTCCCACTTCCGAACTTTATCTAGTGCAGCTTCCAATGTAATATTATTGACTTCCAGCAGCTTCTTCTTCACCTCGGCTCGAAAATGAGCATCCAGCTTTCGAAGACACACTTTGAAAACATCATCCTCCTCGGCATTGACCGGCCCGGGATCTGGAAGATCTTCGTAAATATCTTGGATTGCCAAACCCGCTAAATGAAGTAACTGAGCCTTTTTCCGAACGGCGTTCGTGATTTCCTTGCCATCGATGTAATACTGATACGATTGTTTCCACTGTCGCCAACGCTCTGCGACCTGAGATGAAGAGCCTGTTAAATCTAACGGCGGCAACGCTCTTTCCATGGAATTCGACATCCTCGTCGCATATTTGTAGTGTAGTGAAGCCACAAAGGCAAGCCACAGGGGCAAAAACATACGCTTTATTCCGAGCACACGAAGTACATCACTACTCACTTTCCCGTTCTCTCACACACCCCTAAGTTCCCGAATATATTCGCGAACTTTCGCTGTCCTAATACACTACAACCATGACAACCTAATCAGTGTTATTTTAATAAAGCTCTTCAAGACCGAATGCGAAATATGAAATCGATGCCAAATAAAACTTTTCTCGTGTACTCCTGAGACAATTTCCGGGTCCAAAAGCTTTGATGATGTTGGCATGGTAGTCTTGGTGCGTCTGTTCATTAGTCGCTGGGCAGGACTGGTAGTTCAGGCCTTCCTGAGGAGTGTTACTGTAGTCCAGTAGGATGAGGTATGGATCCCTCTTTTTGGCCTCACCAACTCGTACGACCTTCTTGGCACGCTTTACAGCAGATTCTGCCATCCCGTTGGACTGATGGTGATAGGGACTCGTAAGGGTGTGCTTGAATCCGTAGTTCTCAGCAAAACTGTGGAACTCATGGGACCTGAACTGGGGCCCTTGATCGGAGACCAAGACGTCTGGAATTCCATATCAAGTCATGTGTGCTTTGAGCTTCAGGATCACCGCTTTTGTTGTCGTGTCGTACAGCTGGTCAATTTCAAAGAAATTCGAAAAATAGTCGACTGTCACGAGGTAACTCTTCTGCTTGTATTCGAAGAGATCTGTAGCTACCTTCGCCCGAGGGCGATTGGGTATGGCGTGGATGATGAGGGTTTCTTGGGCTGTTTTGGCGCAAACTGCGGACAGACATCGCATTTGGAGATGTGGTCCTTTATTTCACTCTTCATGTTTGGCCAGTAGAGGGTTTCTCTTGCCCGCCTTAGAGTGGCTTCTAGACCTTGGTGACTTGCATGGAGTTCCTTAACGGTTTGTCTTCTTAGAGACTTCGGGACAATAAGGCCATCTCCACGGAATATTAAACCATCTTGCGTCACCAGTTCATCTCTCAAATGATAGTATGGAATTGTTACTGGAGGGATGCGGCTCTTTTCGTCAGGCCATCCCTTCTTGATCATGATTTTCACAGCTTGTAGTGTCTCGTCTGAATCGGTTGCGACGTGGTACTTGTTCACTTGGGCTTCTTGTGCTAACCTCCGGTTTCTTGTGCTGGTTTATTTCGTCGAGTCCTTCATCGGTTTCTAGCTCTTGTTCAAACTTGGAGCGGACGTGTGACACCTTGGCTGCGGTCGCACCGTCCTCGGCTTCCAAATAGTGGCGGTTGATGGTATCGGCCAGATACATCTCTTTCCCTTTTTTGTACCGTATGACAAGGTCATACCTCTGTAATCTCATGAGCATCTTTTGTAAACGCTTTGGAGCCGATGCAAGAGGTTTGGAAAATATTGTTTCCAGTGGCTTGTGGTCGCTTTCCACCATTACACACCTTCCATAGGTGAACGGATGGTATCGTTCTACTCCAAACACGATAGCCAAAAGCTCCTTTTCAATTTGGGCGTAATTTCTTTCAGTGGTTGTTAGCGCTCGACTTGCATACGCGACAGGCTTGCCATCTTGCATCAATGCTGCTCCTAATCCGGTTTCACTCGCGTCGCATTGAAGTACCAACTGGGCTTCAGGGTCATAGTACTTGAGGACAGGGGTGAAGTGACCAATCTCTTGATCTGTGCGAATGCTTCGTCATGGACCTTCCCCCAGACAAAGTCAGCATCATCTCGAGTGAGTTGTCTTAAGGCCTCTGCGACATCGGACAACTTGGGTATGAACTTGGCAAGATAATTTGCTGTGCCTAGGAGTCGTCGTACTCCTGACTTATCTGTGGGGTTCTTCATTTCTGTGATAGAAGGGATCTTTGATGGATCAGCTTTGACACCTTCTGAGGTAAGGACGTGACCAATGTAGGGTATCGATGTCTTCTTCAGCTCAATCTTGGCTTGATTCAGCTTGACTTTCCGTTCTCTGCAACGAGTCAAGAGAGATGTCAGCTTCCTATCATGGTCTACAATGGCTTCGGACATGCTATCACCGTTTCCAGTTACGAGGATATCGTCAGCTACTGTTTTGACACCATCAAGACCTTCGATAGCTTGATCTAGGCGGCTCTGAAAGATTTCTCCTGCTGGGGCGATACCGAATGGCATGCGTTTCCATTTGTAGCGACCAAAAGGTGTGGCGAAGGTTGTGAGGCGAGATGAGGTCTCGTTTAACTTCAGTTGCCAGTACCGTTTTTGCAATCCACTTTGGTAAAAACTTCAGTGCCTTTCCTAACTCTGGGAGAACGTCTTCGATGACTGGTAAGGGATACTTGCACTTCTTGAGGATTTTGTTGAGCGGCTTAGGGTCCAAACATAAACGAATGTCTCCGTTGCTCTTCTTGGCTACTACTATGGCACTGATCCAATCAGTTGGAAAGTCAACCTTCTCAATAATTCCATCCTCCTATAGTTTTGTCTAAGTGCTGCTCGAGCGGTTGTTTCAACGCTTCCGGGACCCTACGGGGAGACAGCTGAATGGGGGTCGCGTAGTCTTCTACTTCAAGTTGGAGTTCCGGTCCGAGCTCTCCAAGGCCTTCAAATACATCGGGGTACTTGCTGAGTTTGTCACTGATTGATAAGCCTTGTTCACTAGGCTTTTGGGCTTCACGGATGTTTCTACGGCATATGCGTGAATCTCTCGAGGTTTGGGCGCTGCTAGACTGTTATGTAATTGTTCAAAGTGGATATCAAGAAATCCCATCTGCTGTGCGGCTTGGCTCCCAATGAGGTTACTCAGGTTTCATCTGGTACGACCATGAAGGTGACTTTGTGCTTTTGATTACTTTTGGGGTTGCAAACTTGGATTTTGCATTTTCCAATAGGACGTAAAGTAGTGGAATTGAACATCTTCAGCATTTGTGTTGTCTGCGTGACTTGATTTGCATACTTGGTGCTGGTAATTTCGCAGGCTTTTATGACATTGCACGTTGCTCCAGTATCGATTTGAAATTTTTCTTCCTTTCCACCTTTTATGTTCATCACGGTTTCAATTTTCGCAGGGTATTCAGCCTGAACTGCGTTGATTTCCTCTGGGGTTAATGAAAGGGTCGCGATTGATTCACCGGAGTCGCTTGACGTCTCGCACGATAACTTGTGTATTGACGTCTTCTTTGGCTTAATTATCGACTGACCTCGATCTTTCCTTTGTGTGCAAACGCTGGCGAAATGATTTGGTTTACCGCAACTTGTACAGGTTTTCCGGTAAGCAGGGCACGCGGAGCGGCTTCGTTTGTGTTTACCACCACAATATCTACATTTGCTCGTCTCGGGTTTCTCGCGTCTTTTAAAAGGGCCTTTGTTGAATATCCCTTTCGATGCGCTGTCGAATGCGAGGACTTCTTCGGGCTTTTCTGCCAGGGTTTTCATCTGCTGAGATGTAGCTTCGCTGCTTTTGCAGATATCGATCGCTCGGCTGATTGTGACAGGGGCACCCAACGAGAAGTTTCGGTAGATATCTGTTCGGTGGAGGGTAATTCGCCTTGCACTTTCGGCGTCGATTTAAGAGTGCACTCGGATTTTCGTAACAAAACGTGGCCTACAAGATTCGAAATTGGGAAATCCTAGCCCCTGAGGTTTTCGGAAAGGTGGTAATTGCTGTTTTTGGCAGTCAAAAACGTCAGCTAGCATTTTCAGAAAGAAAATAGTTCCCAAGAAAGTTCGTGGAAAGTTCATTTCAGCTTGCATTTTCTCAAAGGAAGAATTCGTTCCCTAAGATTTTCGTGCAATTAAAATTTCAGCTAGGGAATCCGAACGGATGAACTTCTTTTAGTGTGGATGATATATGAAATGAATCATATATGAACTGCGGAAATGAAATCAAATGAAGAATGATCCTCGCAGTTGTGAACGCAATTTATGCAATTTCGAAAAGAAGCCTGAAAAAAAAATTCAGGACTTCAACGAGGTTTGAACCCGTGACCTCGCGATTACCGGTGCGATGCTCTAACCAACTGAGCTATGAAGCCACTGACGTTGGGAGCAGGTCAATTGTGGGTTCATATGTTCCCGTGAAAGAAATGAGTGTGGATAAAATTTTTTTCAGGCTTCTTTTCGCAATTGCATAAATTGCGTTCACAACTGCGAGGATCATTCTTCATTTGATTTCATTTCCGCAGTTCATATATGAGTCATTTCATATATCATCCACACTCTTTTCTTTCACGGGAACATATGAACCCACATTTGACCTGCTCCCAACGTCAGTGGCTTCATAGCTCAGTTGTTTAGAGCATCGCACCGGTAATCGCGAGGTCACGGGTTCGAACCCCGTTGAAGTCCTGAATTTTTTTTCAGGCTTCTTTTCGCAATTGCATAAATTGCGTTCACAACTGCGAGGATCATTCTTCATTTGATTTCATTTCCGCAGTTCATATATGATTCATTTCATATATCATCCACACTCATTTCTTTCACGGGAACATATGAACCCACAATTGACCTGCTCCCAACGTCAGTGGCTTCATAGCTCAGTTGGTTAGAGCATCGCACCGGTAATCGCGAGGTCACGGGTTCGAACCCCGTTGAAGTCCTGAATTTTTTTCAGGCTTCTTTTCGCAATTGCATAAATTGCGTTCACAACTGCGAGGATCATTCTTCATTTGAACTTCTTTTAGGTAATGCAAAACATCGCTTTAAACAGATCTCAAACACCATAAGGCACTTAAAAATGCCTTTCTACAGCTTTTGCTTGATTTAGTCCGTTGGTTGCCCCTGGTGTGAGCTTCTTTTCTTGTAGCAACTTCTTACGCGTTCCGCTATTTCTAATGCCAAGTACAAGACGATCGCGTACCAGCGAGTCGTGTAAACACGAGCAAAAATTGCACGATTGCGCCAGTGTGCGCAGGGCGTTCACGTATTTTTCGATGCTTTCGCCCTCTTCTTGATTTCTGCTGTTGAATATGTATCTTTCATAAGTTTCATTTGTTTCTCCGATGCACAGTTCCTCAAATTTTGCTATGACGGCGTCTAGTTTCTTCCTGTTATCTTCTGGGTCGAAATTCATTCCGTCGTATAATTCCAAACCATCTTCACCGATCGCTGATAGAAAGGCAGCTGTCTGGAACTCTTCTTCGAATTGATTTACCTGGCGACGACCGCGTAGTTATCCCATGTACGCTTGAATTTTTTTCAATTCGTGGCTAGATTTCCATCGGTTCGAAGCGCTTTGGGCATTGCTATACCGCTAGGGAGTTCCCCCTCGCCGGTTGTTGAAGTTCCAGTGGCTCCATTTTCGCCAGTGCTCGTTTTGGCCTCTGAAGGATTGACCATCCTGCAATTCACCTCGTCTGTGTAACAAAGCTTGCTATTCTGACACCATGTTTTGTAACGGGAGCGAAGCACACACAGAGTTGTGATTTTCTAGTATATTTTATTCCCCTTTGCCCAATCGTTCTACTCCGATTACATAGTTAAAGATTAACTCGGTATAAACTTAGATCACCGATCGTTACAATATTGAAGATCGATGTCCTGTTTCGTTTTCACATTTGCATACAAAACTCATCAAAAGGCCAAAGAATGGAACAGAGCAGGGGTTTTTGTTCTATTCACAAACAGCTGTAAATTTTGCGAACAAAAACCAAGAAACCTACAGACACAACAAGAAATTAAGAAAGGTTTCCCAGTTTTAACCCTATCACGTCCTCTATAGAAAGCGAATGGAAGTAATTTTCTGTTCTGCAGTGAACTGACCTCAAAGGAGAGCGCTGAATGATTTCTTTTACAACATAATACGTCGATGTATTAACATTTATAAGCGCTTTGATTGTCTACACTTCAAAAACAAAATTCCGAATTGAATAGGTAAATTTATATACATACGTAAAATCAAGTTAAAATGAAACTGACCGATGTTTTTAGCTTTATCTATCGCAAATAGTCTGCGCAGATAAACGAAAGTAAAATTTCACCAGTAATTACCATATCTTATGATAAATTTCTCGGTGTTAATATATAAGGTGTATACATCTGAAAACTGAATTTAACATGCTCACACAATAAAGATTTGGCCGTTGTTTTCCCGAAATATATAAACGTGAACCAAAACTACTTCACGTGAAATATGTTGGACCTCAAATAAACCACTAACTATAATTTTTGGCTTGAAGACGTAATGCCATAAAGTAGCCCCAGTCACATTCAGCTGTTGTGAGTACCCTCAAAAGTTTGACAATAGCCGCGGGTTGTTTTGTATTCAAATTGACGAAAGAAACCAATTTCTTTAATTTGTGTAAAGGGGATTAGTTTCTAAAGAAACTGTGGTGCTGCGTCGGTGGCGGAGTGAACAGGAAAATTTGGTTTATCAACGGAGTTGATAATGTAGATTGACCACCGTACAGGGATTCGATTAGCTGACGTTTCGAGCGTTAGCCCTTCGTCGGAGCGAATCGAGGAATTGTGGGTTATGTATGGCTTATATACAGAAAATGGAGATACGCTATTGGTGGTAACATGGTAACGTGAAAAACAGGAATAAATAAATTGAATGAAAAGCGCTCGTTGATACCGTGGGGATTAAGAGTGCCGATTTGAAAGATTTTTTGCTCGAGATTTTTACGGCTTTCCGTGGTACCTTGATGTAGGGAAAGGTCGGAGATCGACATGTGTGGTTTGGAATAGCTAAGGAGATGCAAATGCAGAGCGACTGCCTTAACCTCCCTAGCCATTCCAAACAACACATATCGATCTCCGACCTTTCCCTACATCAAGGTACCACTTAAAGCCGTAAAAATCTCGAGCAAAAATTGATCTTTCAAATCGGCACTCTTAATCCCCACGGTATCAACGAGCGCTTTTCATTCAATTTATTTATTCCTGTTTTTCACGTTACCATGTTACCACCAATAGCGTATCTCCATTTTCTGTATATAAACCATACACAATCCACAATTCCTCGATTCGCTCCGACGAAGGGCTAACGCTCGAAACGTCAGCTAATCGAAACCCTGTACGGTAGTCAATTTACATTATCAACTCCGTTGATAAACCAAATTTTCTTTAATTTGTGCACTACCTCGCTTATCAATATATTCTTTTTACTAAACAAACACTTCACGAGAAAATCGCAGGATTTTCCCTGGGGAATATTTTTCCATCCCTCTAAAAAAAGAAATTCGTTTGTTTGAATTAGTCCACCTTTGAAGTCACCGAAAGAAAAGTTCTCGACAAAAACTCTTTCAACTCGGATCGCCAACAAACTCGACCGCGCGAGCATGTCTAAACAGATCCAAAGTCATAACTATATTTGTACATGCTTTTAGTATAACAAATCCGAGCCTAAGCTAGAGAAAAAAGACAATATACCCGGTAGAGAAATGAAGTGAAAACGAAGCGGCTTTTGTCTTGCTGTCAAAATGTTTGGAATTACTCTGCTTTTCCAATATTCTCAAGCCCCTTTTCTCGATCGTTGACACTTCAGTCAAGATTCCAAGCGATTAGCGTTTCTTTACTCTGATTTCGCAACAATCGCCAGAGCGTTTCGTTACGCGAGGTTCTATCAGTTGTTCTTGTCTAACTTGGACGCTTGTCACGGCCGTACATACTGAACCACGATCTTCTCCCGCTGTTTGCCGCTTTC